>BMAO01021546.1:0-236313 GCA_019973975.1 Trichonephila clavata | reverse complement strand
TACAGTAGCATCTTAGAATAATATTCTGTTTTGAGTTCTTTTAAAGAGAAATTATATATTAAACGTAGATACTTTCGATTTTTAAAAATATTAATAGTTTAAGTTATTGAATATTTGTTGTTAATTATTATAGTAAATTACGTTTTCAGTTTTTTTAAACTAAGCTCAATTTTAGAATTTTTAAATTTTATTGGTTCCAGTCAAGCAATAAAAAAATTACCATATTATATTATTTACTTTCTAATGATAATGATTACGACTTTGACGGTTATTTAAAGACATCAACACGAGCGGAGCCGCGGGTAAAAGCTAGTAATTAAATAAATTGATTAAAAAAGCAGCTTGATTCGAACCTTATTCTAACCAGCAGTACGGAGATACATTACCGTCGAAGCCACTGGCTCCGCTGCAGCTAAGTTAAATTCATTTGCATATGAGCTAAGTATAAATTTCGAAGAATAACTTCACAGAATTGACGTCCATTCGGCTCAATTCCTTTGAGGGTTGAACACCCTAAAAGGATTACTACAATTACACAATCTCGTCTCCAAATGTAATTCCTGTATTGTTCCGATCCGTTATTAGTAAACATTCAGATGATAATACATTTGTTCATTTACAATACTTGTAATTTATTTAAATCTACAATTAATACGTATTTCTTTCAATAAGTTAGGTAAATTTAAAAACATTGTTACATTTAGTATAAGTTATATTTTTATGGGTAACATTTATATAGGAAACAATAATATAAAAAAAATTAAGTCAATTCCTACTTAGGTCAACAAAGAAAATTTTTATTTTTGTTACTTTTTATTAATAACTACAATGAATATAAGTAAGTATATACATATGACAGAATCACAATATTGAGTGGTAAAACACCTTTTAAATTATCAGTAAAATCTTTTTACCTAAATTAATTTTTTTCATTTTTAAAAAAAAGTTGAATATAATAGACAAGAACTTTTCTTAAAACCAGTGTTAAAAGAATGCTGACGTGTAACTAGCAAATTATTATTCAAGTTAAGTTAAATCTTTATTGCAAATTTAACAAAAGTTTTTTTATCAAATGGGGCTGCCATCTAGAGGAATAATATCGAATGAAATATTTCTCTCAAATTATAAGTAATTTAATTAATGAATTAATATTTGAAAAATATCAAGTGTCATCCACTACAAGTTTTAAAAAATTTATTTGAACTTGAGTGTGGATGAATAAAATGTTTTTTACTAACCACTAAAAATTTGAACAAGATATATAGGAAGAGTGTGAACTAATAGTGTGAATTTAATAATAAACTGATTTAAAAAGTAGTTGTAGTGCCATAAAAAATATGTAATAATATTTGAGATAAGAAAATAATATTTATTATTGAAGGGAACTTTTATAGTATTTTTCTGCCTCAAAAATGATCACATTGAAGTCCCATTCTTTGATAAAAGATTAAAACAAGCAAATCAAATAAAATTAAAACAATTAAAATTTCAACAAATAAAATTCTCATACTTTTAATTTAAACTTTGTATAGAACAAAAAACAAATATTTTCTTTTTCTATAAACATGCATTTATTTTTGTCATTTTTGTTTATGTACTCACTCAAAATTAAAATTACCCATTTCTTGATATAACAAGCGATTCGATGGTTTTCTTACTCGACAAAGAAACTAGTAAAAACGAAATTCAAATGCAAGAAAAAAAGTAGTTTACTTAACCCTCCACCCCCACCCCCTATAAAAAATCTCTCTCCCTGTATTAATAAGAGGAAACTTCGCCCTAAAATGAGAATTCGAAACGTGAAATTAAAAATGAAAGAAAAATAATCCTTAGTCCTTAAGAAACTCACTTTAATTTATCATTTTTTTTCTCATAGCATGTACGGAAATTTTTTTTCCTGGTGTGTTAGTTGAAAAACTGTTCAGGGAACCGGAAAATTAGTTTCTGGAAAATAGAGTAAACAAGGAAATGATAAAAATAAGCAGGCTTAAAATATTATAAAATTGTTTTACGTTTTCTCATAACCTCTCTAAGTTTTCTTTCTCTGCAAACTATGCAATATATTTAATGAAACAGCCGCCAGAATACAATAGTTTCTTTAAGATTAGTTCTACACACACATAATCCACATTCCTTATATCTACTCTCATTTAATTTTGAAACTTAACTGCGTGAACTTGGAAGAAATAAAATGTGTAAGGAGTAAAGTTATTCTTACGAATCTCTTTGCTGCTATGGTATCGGAATATCACAAACAAAAATGTTTTTAATATTTCTCTAATTCTAAATATTATTTCTTGTGGAAATAATAGTATGAGTAATCTTTCATATGTTACTTATTAGTAATAATCTTAGGTTTAGATTTGAAAAGTTGGGTAATAAATAGGCGATAAAGTAAGAATTATCTAATTTAAGTAAAATTTTATATTTGCTTTAATATTAGCCATTCTTTTGAGAAAATTCATACACCGTAAGATCCGGCGCATAGCACGGGGTGATACTTTCAAGCTCCATTTTTCTTTTATTTTTAGGTATATTCGCCGTATAACGAGCACCCCCTTTTTATTAACACGCTTTTATAATATTCACTTGTATGTAACGGAATCTTTGGACTCGATTTTCACCAACTTTAAAAGGTTAGATTAATTCGAAATTTTGTACACTTGTCAAGGACTGATGACAATGCACTAATTTCATAATTTTGTTCCATTTTCCTGATCAGGACATCAGGAATAACGGTATCCTGATTTCGCGACTAATTCCATATACCATTTCAAAATTTGGCGACTAATTCCATTTACCATTTCAAGATTTGACTACTAATTCCATTTACCATTTTAAGATTTGGTTACTAATTCCATTTAACATTTCAAGATTTGTCTATTAATTCCAGATTTATTGACGATTAAGGTGCAATCCCTAAAACGAATACACAAATGTGGCTTAGGAATAAAACAAACATATAGTTTTAAAAAAACTAAAAAATACGTTTTTATACTGAATTGAACTAAAAAGTAAAAAAATAATTCTTATGAAATGATAAACGAGAAAATTAATGTCATTGGGGTAAAAGTGTGAGGTGCTCGATTTCAATTGTTGTGACTTCTTTCTAGTTCTATCCCGAAATGCTGAGTTAGTGTAAAAATGTAGTACAAAGCACCCCACGTTTTTACCCCCAATGAGATTAATTTTCTCGTTTATCATTTTATTCTTAAATTAAGAGTTTTTTTTTTACTTTTTAGTTCGATTTAGTATAAAAGAGAGTTTTTTAGTTTTTTTTAAACTATAATTTATTACAAAGAATCTTGAAATGTACATGTTGCATTCTCTTATGTTTTGAAGTCATTTGTTCAAGGTATTATCCACTGGCGCAGCTAGCTCTGAGGGGGCCTTGTATCAGAATTATTTCTGGGACCTTTTTTAAATATGGAAGCCCTGTTAGTGGACTGTAATTACACATGTTGGGGCCTTTGTAGGTTGGGGGCCCTGTAGCATTTATAAGGATGATACAGTGGTAGCTATGCCCCTGGTATTATGCTAAATGAATTAGAAAAAACACTATACTTCTAAAATTACAACTCTTTAAGTTTGTAAAGAATAGCATTGCGTTTATATATAATCATATTTTAATACATGTAGAAGTGAAACTTTTTTGTATTCATATCTTTCTTTTGTTTTAAAAGATCTGATTTTCATATCCGCGCACCCGTAAATTTCGATCTTATTTCTTGCGCTAAAAATGCGCGTTATACTCTGGATTTTACGGTAACTTAAAACCAATTCAGTAACTTACACAACTTAACATACATACAATGCAAATATGTTATGTAGAGTTTTAAAACAGAAAAACTTATCTAGAGAGTATTAATTTAAAAAATTTTAATGAAAAATAGTAACGAACTAATAATAGGAATTTTTAATAGGTTAAAAATAAAACCAATAAACCTCTCTGATATTTTTAATTTTATATTTAAATACTTACATTTATTATAACAAGAAGTTTTTTTATGTCTTTACGGGTATTGTACAGAATATATTCTCACCTGCATCTAATTAAAAACTTGTTGGTGGTATTTATTTAACCTAACAAAGAATTATTGAATTAGTGGACAACAGAAAATAGTTGACTACAATGGAAAAATGTTCAATTACAAAAATTAATAAACTAGGAGATAATTTTTCAATCAGTTTGTTCTTTCATCCTATGACGGATCTATACTCAACCTCTTACTAATCTTCTTCGGTATTCTTTGGGGCCAGCAACATTTACCAATCTTCTAAGAAAAAGGCGATGCATGCAAATGAAGTTTATAAAAAAGTTCTAGTTCACGAGTTAAAGGGAGTTAGTGAGTTAGAAGTGAAGAAGAATAGATATTAGAAAGTTAGAAAATTAGTAAATAAAGGTGATAATACCTGACTTAAGCAGTCTTCTAATTAATTTAATTTATCAATAATAACTTCCTTTTTTAAATCTTTTACAATGCCTTTCTAACCTTTTCGGTAATCTTCACCTTGTATTTTTCTTGTCACCTTTAGTTGACAACCTTCTAACTCTAATATCTATTCTTCTTCACTTCTAACTCATAACTCACTTAAAATTCGCGAACTAGAACTATATATAATAAACTTAAATCGCATATATCACGCCTTCTTCTTAGGAGAAGATTGATGAATTTTACTAACCCCAAAGAATACCCAAGAGGATTAGTAGGAGGTCACGTGTAGATCCATCAAAATCCCTTTCGGAGGTATAAAGTCATTCGTTAATACAAAAGTATTCTAAAAAATCTGAAATGCAATATGGTAGTCATTGCAAAACGTAGCGTGCCAAGTTTTAGTCGAGATATATTCTAAAAGCCCGTTCACACGAGTCATTTTGTGTAGCACATCACAGAAGAGCAGACAGTCGGAAGCTAGTCTTGAACAGAAATCTCCAGGGTCTCTTCACACGTGGTCAACTGGCATTATTTACTGTGCCACTCCCTCAAACTCTCAAATTTACTACGTTCCCCTCCCCACTAGTTGACTCAATTAAAATGATATTGTTGAAACTAAGTTCTTCACACACGGCTACTTGTGTATTGAAAATGGTGGAATTCCGGACTTAATCATTGTACCTATGAGTCTGGCACACCCTTTTCAGTCCACATTGTGGCCGCGTGCTAAGGAAGTCTTTCTTCACACTATAAGAATGGTGACAACAAACGTGTTGAATAGCATTAAGTAGCCTTATGTGAAACTGGCCTAAACGTTTTTAGAAATCAGTAAAATAATTTGCTATTGTTATGAATTTTGTATAAAATAGTGTATATAATTTGTTTTTGGATGTGTAATGCATTTCTATTATTCTATGTTACATTTATTTTATGTTAAAATTGTAAAATTCACAAGCAAAGCCGACCCTTATTTTATAATGGCGATTCAATGAGAACTTGGCGAAATATTGGCGATAGAGCCAAGTTGGCATCATTTTTGAAGAGCAAGTTGGCGACTTTGGCGACCATTTTTAAAGAGTTTGGGACCCTCTGGATTCTTCTAGAAATTAGTGGAGAAATCCACTAATTTCAAGAATCTATGACGCAAGTGGATTTTTCTAGGAAGTTTTCGCCGGGTCTATAAATAGAGTGATGCTCGCCGAAACGAGTCAGTCTTGTTTCAACCAGTGATTAGCAAGCATTGTTTTGACTAGCGATTTGTAAACCTGCCTTAACCGTGATTATCTCGGCTGTACTTGTGAATAATCTTTGCCGTACGTGTATTTTAGATTCTGATAATTGTATCTGAGTGCTGCTGAAGGTGTAAAGACCTTCTGAAATTTATTCTGTAAATATAGCTGCTGAATCCTGTATTTCAAGGATTGATTTCCGACAATAAATTTTAATCGCTGTTAAAGAATGTCTTGTTGTTTACGACTGATTTGCATAAAATCCTTTAACCCCGATAAACGTAACACTATATTTGTAATGCATAATAGGAAAAGTATTTATATTATATAAATTATCTAAATTCATTCACAGAAATAGTTACTATGTACAAAATTTAACAGCTTGATTAAATCAAAAAAAAATTAGTAAAAAGGTGATCACAATACGTTGTATGACATTTCAGCGTAAAAAGCCATAAGTATGGATACGCAAGATTGTTCAAAAAGTTTTTATTATTTAAAGGCTGATATTTAAATTTCATCAAAAACAAACCATCTTACAAATTTTAGATATTTTCGAAGAAATTTTTTATTTTATTTCTCTCTATTAGTATTTTGGTTACGGGTACTTCTTGTTTTAAATATTACACATTTCTTTATCCAAGTTCAGATTTTAATACAATATGTACACGTTGAAAGGTATTCACAATTATTCTTATTTTCAAGGAGCTGTAAATTTACTAATATCAGTTTCTTACAATCAGAACAATTTTCTCTTGAACAGTCTCGTGTGTTCCAAAGCTTTCCCTGTTGGCTTCTAAAACTTTAAGAAAATATTCTCCCCTTTCGTTATTTATCATAATATATTCCTTCAAGAAGATTCTTTTCCTTCGATCTTGGTATAATAATTTTATATTTAGACGAGACAATGCCTTTTGAAGGACAAAATACATTTTTAATTAAATCTGGAAGCTTTGTTTGAATTTCTTCATTTTTAATGTACTTAAAGTGTACTGTTGGAGATTCTTTATGAATATTAATATTATGGCTTGATATAATTAGATATAAATTGGAAAAAATCACATGAAATGCATTTGTTTGTGTCTAAAACTGAGAACATTTCTTTACAATTCATTTTTCTGTTAATCAATATTAAGTATAATAACTTCACAAATGGATCAACATCTACACTATTAAAATTCGTAGGTAAACAAAAGTACCTATGTATGTCCGTCTATCTTCTCGCGAACCGATCAACTCCGAAACAGGCTAAAGGTACAAAAAGATCAGGAATGATCCAAAGAAGTCATTTTAACCATTTAAGTTGCGATATTGTAAATTAAAAGGGTATTAATTAAAAACATTAAGAACAATTCAACTCAACATTCGCCTGCTTTGTTGTAACACCGTTATTGTTAAAAAAATGACGAAAGTTGGCGTCGTAAACCGAGTTTCAGCCAAACTGTCCAAACCGGGTCTGCATTGTTACAACAATGTAGACGCATTCTGCTTTTTAGCGTTTTTAATTAATATCTTTTTTTAAAAAAATATAATTTCGAAATTTAAATGGTCAAAATGGATTCTCACCAATTATTTCTCATCTTTTGGTACCTTTGGCGTGTTTTGCATTCAGCGATTGGTGAGAAGATAAATATATCTATCTATGTGAGGCTATCTACAAATTTAAAAACGCGCATCCAAAAAAAAGTTTAAATAGCTAACTGTAAGAATTTTTTGATTCATTATTAACTGAAGATGGATATAAATTAATACTTTTTTTTTTCAAATTTACAGTTGCGTTCCCTTTTTATTATATATTAATAAATTAATTATTTAATAATAAATTCGCACATTGTCTGTCTACTTGTGAATAAAACTGGGTTAATTTTGTAAATCACTAACTGAAAATAGATATTAGAAAGAAAGAAATCTTCCCCGTGGGAAAAAAAGTTTTATACTTGAAAAAGCCCGTGCAATGCCGGACTAAACGAAGGGAAAAGTAACTTGTCTGACGAAGAAAAGAGGAAAAAATTTTGGAAAAGGGAATCTAAATGACATAAATATAGAAATCACTCGCATCGAGAACTGCTAGCGTTCAAGAAAGAAAGAGAAAAAGTGAAAATTTAGATGGGAATAAAGTTATACCCATGGAAAAAGCCCATACAATACCGGTCTAAGCGAAGAAGATACAAACCCGTCCGATGGGGCAAAGAGGTGGAAAAAACTTCAAAAAAGAGGTCTTTAATGACATTGATATGGAAATCAAGCCCACAACCAGGAAGTGCTGACACTAATAGAGGAAGGAAGAAATCTCCAGGGCAAAAAGCTACACGAAGAAGCCCGTGCAATGCCGGACCATGCAGCTCGTTACTAATATTCATTGACTGGCAACGCTTACTAGCAAATATAGCAACGAAAAAAATATCCATTAACATTACGACGGGTCCTATTCACCAACTTTCACTAATCCACTAAGGGAAATATGCTTGCTTTCAGTAAAGCTAATTTTTAAGACTAATCCGGTTATTTAATTGTCCCACTATGTATTTAAACATTCATAATCCAGGACCACTAAGCTACAGCAACCACTTTTTATGTCGAAGATTTTTAAAAAGTTTTTACAGCACGGGAAAATTAATTAACATATTGTATAGTGTTAATCACACTAGCGCCATAAAACAAACTCTGACAACAAAGTTTGGTGAATGATGTCAGAACGGCCGATCTGGCAACACTGGCGAAACAAAATGCTACACTTGCGTAGCGGCAGGTGTTGACGATCTGCTCAGAAAGTTATTCAGTTGAGACTCAATTGAGTTCCGTGTTAGACTTGTTTTACAAAGTGCTTGTTTAGTACATTGGTTCTTAACTGAGAACAGGAAAATGAACGAACCAAAGATCTATTTTAAGTTTTGTGTTTTAGGCTTGGCAAGACACCAAAGGAAACCTATGTCTACGAGTGGTTCCCCTCTTTTTCGAAAAGCAGGGAAGGTGTTTCTAACAACCCCCGTAGAGAAAGACTGGCAACACCCGTAGAGAAAGACTGGCAACCTCCGTCAGTGACAAAAACATTGAGAAAGGCCTTTTTAACATTATCTGTATAGGGTGTTCTGATACCCCTTAAATAAAAAAATGGAGTCTGTCCATTTTTTTTCAAATTGTAGCTTCATTTCAATTACATTTCCGCAATTCCCCGCCCCCTCTCACTTTTTTTTAAAGAAGTGCACAGTCGTTCTTTTTATTTTTCAGTCTTCCTAATAAAGCAACTTAGTTTTTTTACATATACAGGAACAAAATTCTACATTATTTTCAACTCTTTGCAACATTGTGCCTTTTAATGCCTTATAAATCATGAATTATTTTAACGAAAATACCTCTTTTCCCGTCGACTTACAATGACATAGATCGAATTAATGCTTTCGTTTTCCTAAATTCATTTCTAGAAGTTTCTCTCTTTTTCAATTAATCTCATTAATTCCATTTCGTTAAAATATTAATAGAAATTTTTCATTTATGAATCTTTATCGCCTTTTACCAGCCTTTACGAATGAATAATGCAATTCAAAAGCTTTCGTTAATTTGTCATGAATTAATATCTTCCCTACTTTATTTAAGAATGTTACTCTCATTCCCGTTTCTCTTTCATAGCTATATTTCTAAAGAGAAATTATTTTAACCACATTTATACTAAATAAATAGATCCTTTTAAATTCCATTAGTTACAGTAATTTCCTTTTACAGCCTATGTTTTTCGTAAAAAGTTATCGAACGATTGGTAACCAATATATATTATTGGGTTTAATTCTGCGTTTCTCAAATTGTGGGGCGTGACAACTTAGTGTGGGGGGGGGCGAGCATATTGAAAAATAGAAAAAATATTATTTAAAAAATACTAATTTACTGAAAATAAACAACAAAATACATTCTGAAATAATAAAAGTAAAAAACACATTTACACTGATATAAGACACTTAAAAATATATAAGTACTACGCAATGCATTTAATAATTAATTTAACAATACAAGTTAAGAACAAGTTTAATAATTACCAGTGTCCCATGGGATTATCATATATAAAATCATATACAAAAATTGACACTTATCTTGTTAATTTGTAAGGTTTATAATTAATCCCTTAACTCCCGATTAAAAGTTACGCGATTCACTTTCCAATCCCAACCGTTTTTCTCGTCGACGCATGCATGTGATGTATTGGGGGTGAGGGGAGGATCATAGAAGCAAATAACCTGAAATAAGTAAATCCTTCACAACCATTGTCAAGGTCATTTTATTGCATTCCAAAGCCTTCGGGATAAGTTTATGGATAGCAGTGCACAGAAAAGATCATACTTCAGAAAGACGTATATATACGTCAGGGGGGAAACGCTTTGGCTGAGTGAGACGCTTATATACGCCTTTGGCGGTTAACAGATTAAAGTCGTGTCGTATTTTTTGCGTCAAAGTTTAGTATTATTGAATTTAATATATTGTTATTGTGTATGAGGCTGGCGCGAAGAAAATTATGATGGAATATTGGGTCGCGAATGTTGAAACTTTTAGAAGCACTGATTTAATTTATATCATATAAGAACTTTTTTTATATTTGTTAGTATAATTTTAGCCTATAAGAGATTTTTACGTATAATCATAAAAATTGTTTTAAGCTATTAATGTAAAGAGAAAATCGTTTAATACGAAACTGAGGGGATTGAAATATTTTTTCGTATTACAGGATATTGCAAAAAAAAAAATTTTTTTAACAAAATTAAGCTTATTAGAGCACATTTTATTTACACAGATGCTTATATATGTATGCATTTAATTAAAATCAACGGGAAAAAAACATTCACTTTGTAATGCTTGTCGGTTCCTGCTTCCCTCTAATCCCCCTTGTCTACTCTCGGACCCAGCTAGATGTGTGGGAAGAACTGAATAATCAGTCGACATGATTCACTCTAATTATTTTGTCACAAAATATCAAACAAGCACAATAATAATCTAATTAAGAATAATGATCAGCAAGCAGAGCGCGAAGGTGAGACTCGTTGGCCTGGGGATAATATTACGGACCCACAACTGATTCCACGATAACTCATACAAGCTCAATATCAACTACACCGCTCATTGATAAGCTAAACTTCTTTTTAAATAAGGATCACGATACCTGTACTCTTGTGAAGACCTACTGTTGAGGCCTTGAAGGGTAATCTTTAACTGGATTCGATCACCTCCGTGTGATCCACTCTTGGAATTAATCAATTGATACTTTTATAAACGTAGATTTGCACTAAATAAATTCATGATCTTCCACTCACCAACTAACTCCAAAACTAGAGAATACAGAATTTATATAATATACTTAATTTGCAGAATCACGTTTTCTTCCTTTGCTGAAAGTTACACTGCTGGACACCGTAAATGCAACACCCTGAAGGAAGCAAGCAAATAACATGAAATTTAGAACATGCATTAGCGGAGGTGATATATACAAATGATTAGAATTTCAGCGCAGACACACATCACGCACGCCTTTGGCGCCACCTCAAAGAGCTATTTAAGGCTTGGAGATTTCGACAATTTTAAGTTCGGCAATTGTGTTTTTCTTGTGGTTTTTTCAAAAATACGATCAGTTATGTCTCGTGGAAAACAGTGATCAGCTTTTGATCAAGTATTCGAGTTCGACAGAGGAAGGATAGTGGCCTACCGAGATTGTGGAATATCTTTCAGGGAAATCGGTAGTCGTGTTGGACGAAACCAAACAACTGTAATGCGGATATGTGACCGTTGGATGCATGAAGGTACAACGGACCGACGTGGTCGATCACATCCACCTCACAGCACCACTTCACGTGAGGACAGGCAAATTGTGCGCATGGCAGTGATGAATCGCTCAGTCACATCACGAACGATAGCACAGCACATTGAGTCTGTAACGCATTATTCAGTGTCTGCGCGTACCATTCGATGCCATTTACAGCAGAGTGGTCTGTTTGCAAGACGCCCATTGCTTGGTCTACCCTTGACGCAGAACCACAGACATCTACGTCGCCAATGGTGCGATGAAAGAAGGATGTGGGTGGCAGAGTGGAATGAAGCTTTCTTTACTGACGAGTCACGCATCTGTCTGCAACACCACGATGGTCGGATTCGAGTCTGGAGACACCTTGGAGAGAGGATGCTGAACAGCTGCGTTATGCACCGCCACACTGGTCCTACACCGGGTATTATGGTATGGAGCAGTATTGGATATCACTCTCGCACTCCTCTAGTACGCATTGCTTGTACTTTAAACAGCCAGCGCTACATCTCCGAGGTGTTGTAGCCAGTTGTCCTTTCTTACCTTCAGGGCTTGGCCACAGCCATATTTCAACAGGATAATGCGTGACCACACGTGGCACGCATTGTTCAAAGGTTCTTCGTCAATCACCAGATTGAATTGCTTACCTGGCCGGCTCACTCTCCAGATCTTTCACCGATAGAAAACATGTGGTCCATGGTTGCTTAACAATTGACCCAGATTACACCCCCAGCTGCCATCCCAGATCAACTTCGGCAACGTGTGAAAGCTTTTTGGTCTGCTGTACCCCAAGAACACATCCAAAGTCTCTTTGAATCAATGCCGAGGAGTTTGGCAGCGGTGATCTCCAACAATGGCGGCTACTCTGGCTATTGATTCTGGTAAGAACCACACTTCACAGGAGTTTATAAATTTAATAATTTGATACTTGATCAACATGTTATCTACAAAATAAATTTTGTTGTGCTATCTCTTGTCTTTCTTGTTTTTGCATTTTCTTTGGCCAGCAGTGTAGTTGGCAAATATATTTCTCCAGAAGAGTCCCCAAGGGGTTAATCATAGACGCGTATAGATCCGTCACAACTTTATAAAATTTAGCTCAAAATTATAACGTTTTTTCAAAAAACAAAAAAGTGAGTTTTTGGAAAATAATCTGATTTTTTTTTGGAATTTTTATTTTTAGCATCAATTTATCAACAAATTGCTCGATGTCATCTATTTTGTTATAAATTTCATCATTGGAATGTGGGTCTAATTTTTTCATTTCCAAAAAAATATATTCTCGTGTTAAGCGATTTTCACTTCGTACTAAGAGAAAAAATGCATGAAAACACTGATTAGTTTGTCAGGACTGTTGTATTATTTTGTGTTAACCGATATTTCGTCATAAGGGGTCTAAGGGGCGATAAAATTGTCTCCCAGGGCTAAAAATATAAACCAGAGGTTCCCAAACTTTTTTGTCTCGCAGACCCCTTGCTATGTTTTTTCGGTGTGGGGTGCTATGTTTTTTTCCCTGCTTAATTAATATTGGATTTTTGTAAATTTATCAACTTAAATGTCTTTTTAACAACTGGTACTACTACCCCTACTTTAAAAGAATTAAATTTTTCTAACTGTAATGAAGTATAGTGTTTAAAATTTAAAAAGCATATGTTAATTAAATTCAAATTAATTAATAAAACAGTTAAATGAACTAATAAAAAAACAAATTTTAATGGGAGGGAGGAATCTCTAATACTACAATATCAAATTTTCAACATTTCGTATCAATCGTGTCTGGTTTAATTTTAAATCTCTTTAGTATAGTGTCCAGTTTTTTTTCTTTTCGAGATGGCAACCGTGCTGATACTCCTTCATTCCAAAAAAACCGATAAGAAACTTCCGCACGATATTCCATAAGTCGGGACAAATAACAGGTTCGACTTTTTAAAGCCAAAATTGCTGGCGTCAGTTTCTAAACATTAACATCTTCGTTATGCTTATTAGTTCATATTGTAATGTGACATTTTTTTTTTCAATATGACCATATGAATTCATTGCCTACTGTGGTATTACCATAGTCAAAGCTTTCTCAAATCTGGTATCAAAATCTGAATTAAAGGCATTTAAATGTTGAACATAGGGAAAAAACGTTCTGATATATTGTCTGTGACAAATTTAGAAAATTAGGGACCTCCAGTATTATGCTATTTCAGCTTAACTCAGGAGAAAAAAGCTGAAATGGTTCTTGTTTTAATAAATTTATGCTGTCACCTTGTAAATTCAAATTAACCTCATTAAATTTAGTAAATCAATCTGTTAAATAGGTAAAATTGGGTTTACACCTGAATATAAATTTTCTTTTAAAATTAAAATCACGATCTCTAGTTTAATGAGAGCCGGCATCACACATAGATTCCCACTTACACCTCATGGACCCCCAAATTAATTTTTGGCTGACATAGACCCCTTGGAGGTCATTATAGACCCCTGAGGCTCTATCTAGACCACTTTGGGAATCACTGATATAAACAATTTATTTTCAATGCATATAATTCTTTCAAATTATAATTAAATAATTCGTATCTCTTACACATTATAAAAAATAAGATTTCGAAAAAGTGGAAAATTTTTAAAATACAATCAGTTCTAAAAATTATAATCATATGAACCTAAGAATTATTTCTGTAATAATTTTTAAGTAATTTTTAAGTTGCGCATGCTATTTTCTATCTATGCCTTTGATGTGTATGTGTATAAGACTTTCCATAATTATAAAATGCCTCATACTCTTTAAGCAATAACTAATTTTAGTATTATGTATCTTTTGTATTTCAAAATATTTGTAAGACAGTGAAATTTAAAAAAAAACATTTTAAAAATGTAATTTAATTTTTTTTAAATATAATTTATTATTCAATTTATGTGAAAATAGCTACAATGTAAGAATGATACGCATAACTTTATAAATAGACTTATTGATAGTAATTAGAGCTGTTGTGAATTATGGACCGGGTGGTCTGAGTAGGTGGAGCGTGGTTGACACCACCATCAGACCCTACGTGGTCTACCTCAATAGAAACCATATGTAACGGATTCTGTCTCTGTTGAATCTTGAACTTGGCTTCAGCATAACTAGGCATGCTGTTGTTTACTCGTATATTTTAAATCGGACTCTTATTTTTGGCATCGGCGTTCCAGGTGTCGTTGTTTACTAGGATTTTTATCTTGAATATTAGAATTCTCTCCAGTTTCAGTCTAATTAATGTAATGGTTTAATTTGTTAAAGATTGTTAAGTTTATTGTTAAAAGTTATTGTTACCAATAAATCCCGGAAAATACAATTCTTGGACTCCAGAATATTATTATTATTATTATTATTTAACACCACACACCTGTAACAGTATTCACCACAAGAGCTACTATTTTAGAAAATATTTAATGCGCAACGTAAAACTTAATTAGTATTTCTTAGAGAGAGAAAAACGAATTCACCCAGAATTCTTTTAACAGGAAAAAATATTTCGGTCTTCCACAGTTTCGAGCTAAATGATTTCCACACACTGTATATATATACATATATATTAATTTTACATTATAAAAAATATATATGGAATCATTAAAATTATTAGCATCATTCATCAGTCAACAGATAAGATTTTACTGGAGCATTAAAATATTTCTGTTTATGAAAATGAACTAAGCGTGAATAATTAGAGCTAAAATTAACAGTATATGGAAATTAGCTTTATCTAGACTGCACTAAAAATAAAACTAATTAAAATATCCGTATTCCGTCTGAGTAAAAGAGTTACCACATTAGTTTCCACAAACAAAACATACAATTTTCATGAATCAATTCTTTATTATCCGAGCTTTTCCATTTCTCTGAACAAATTACGCTAACAACGACTCTAAATACCGCAGAGAATATCTCAGTAAATATGCAAAAATGCTTTCATGAAAATGTATGGAGTTTTAAAGTTTAATTTGTTGTATTCAACTGCATTTTACGATGAATGTAATCACCACCCTTTGACAAAAACCATTCATTTATTATAGCCTTAAGCATAAAAGATTTGGTTGAATAATTTAAAATAGAATGGATCCTTTTTGTAAAGAGCAAACGTGGGGACATTATGTAAATTTCCATAAACCTGATTTATTAGACATTCGCCTTTTGAATAGCAGGGAATTAATCTACAAAAGGAGTTTTTATTTACTTTCCACTATAATTTATTCGAAAGTTTGAAATTAATTTTCATGCATGTGAGGTTTTTTAATTATGCTTAAATGCATTGATTTCTTTGTTTTGTGCTGGCAAATGAGAGCATTAACTTTAGATTATAAAAGTTCAACTGGTAAACAGATTATTTTTAATGTAAAATGATAAAGTTATGCTATGTTTCCAATGTCAGATATTTGTCAAGAATTTCTATTTATATAAATATGAAATCACTAAAGTTTTAATGTTTGTAATCATTGGTTTATGTGTTTGATGTAAAAAATTTTATTTCTTTTTATTTACACTAGTGAGAAAGACTAAACTTGCTTCATGATATTCATTTTCAGTGGATCCCATTTCACGTCGAATTTTACGGCAATGAAATGGTTGACAAACTAGCAAAGGAGGGTTGTAATTTTCCAACTCTCTCCACATCCACCTTTACCTATCTAGAATTGTATTCGTTAAAAAAAATCTCAAAATTCAGTAGGGAGGGAGGGTGACTCCCACTCATCATTGGTATGCGGGTAATCACGCCCTGGCCCTCAAGTGTGACAGATGCTCCCAGAATACAATTTTTCGTCTTGCTAGTAACCACATCAAATGCCTCTCATTCTCAGCGAACAAAACAATATCCCGCTTTGCAAGGTGTGAAGATCACCAGGCTTCTCCCGAAAACATAATGCGTTGCACGGATCTTACAAGCAAATATATCTACACGGATCCCCCTCTTGTGCTGGACTTCTTAAGAATCAACGATTTAATTGATCATGTCTAAATCATCAGCCCCTGGAGTTTTAGCAATAACAACAACTAGTGAGATAGATAACCCAAGTATATTTCAAAAAAGTTAAGAATATTTAGAAAATATTTTTCTATCCACTTAAGGTATCCGACTCCCCTAAAATTGTGGATTTAAACA
Source organism: Trichonephila clavata (assembly GCA_019973975.1). Lineage (NCBI taxonomy): Eukaryota > Metazoa > Arthropoda > Arachnida > Araneae > Nephilidae > Trichonephila > Trichonephila clavata. The sequence continues at coordinate 219,746 of BMAO01021546.1, read as the reverse complement.
AAAACATACAATTTCTTAATAATTTTTTATAAACCGTCTTTTACACTTTATAAAAATACCAAGTTTATTATTTTCCGTTCACTAGCACAAAAATTGCAAGTGTTTTAGTAAAAGCAGACGTCATTACTTTAAGCAAGATATCATACTTTAAAACACGTTTTACTCGAAATGTATTTTTTTAAATGATCAAACAAGGACAGCGATTGCACAAAAAGTTTTGGAAAAAAAGTATCTGAATCGTTTGTGTATTTTCTGTATAATAGTAGAGGTGTTTATCAATCACTGTTTTATTACAAAATTTACAATCCATTATGTTAATATAATTACTGTTTTTTAAGCAATTTTATATGATAAATAAGATAAAGTGCTCTAGTTTTTGTAAAAATTAAAATATCTCTTGCCCTGAAGTTCATTTCAAAAATGAATAACATAGCAACACATCAGAATTTAAAAAATTGAAAATTGGTTCATAAACTTTTGGTACAGAACGGAACCCTTTTGTATTATTTTTTTGTAAACTTTTACCCATTTTTCCTATTGTTATAATAACTTCTTTTTCTCTTCTTAATTGTAGCATATTTTTCGTAAAATGTACTAAGCAAATCTAAAAACCACCAAAAAAATCCCCATATCTCTAAATTTTTTTTTTAAAAAAATGTTGCTGCAAGTAGTGGAATACCTTAGCGTTTTATTCAGAAAAAATACTTCTGATTATCCAAATGCTCTGATTATGACTACGCAAAATAGATAAAGTATGCCACTTTTTTACAAAACTTATTATCTTATATTTTATATGTAACAAAAAGAAATTTGTAATTTAAAATATTCAAAAAATAATAAATTCGCAAAATAATTGAAGAACAGAAAAAAAATTATATGGAAATTAAGAAAATAGGTGGTAAAAAAGTATTTATATTATTACCTTCAAAGTAAGGCAGTGTAAGCTAACAACACACGAAAAAGCAACACAAAAGCTGACGGATTGCGTAATTTCGAGCCAGTCAAGTGACGAGGACAACACCTGACATCCCTTCTCCTAACTTCCCCTTCACACAAGCGGGAGGACATTTAAAATTCGACATATTCAACGTGCTTTGCTCCTGTACACGGCGAGTCTTCAAAGGCACTAGGTACGAACTTACAACACGCCAATCATGAGTCCATAATCATGACCATTAGGCTACCGCTCCCTTAACATTACTAGATTACTCATTACAGATATTATAAGGGTTATTTTTATATGCTTATATATTTATTTTTACATAAATGGCAGAATTCATTAATCAAACCTTTTATATATTATTTGCCAGAATTATTTTCTCCATGATATTACGAGCAATAATTTATCTGCAAAATTTTATAACTATTAAAGGTGGGTCCCAGTCTTAATAAATTCCCCCTCCTTCAAAATAATCGCATTAAGATATAATCTATATCAACATCAATGCCTTAAAATGAATCAAATTAGAAATTAATTTTTAATTAATATACTTAATTAACAGTAATTAAATAACTTCTGTTTTTCCCCTTCTTGCAAGATTGCTTTGATTGGGAATATGACTAAAAAAAGGCGTAGGTTTACTGCTAAGTCTTTGTAATAACTAAGAAATAATTGAAACACATCTGGATAAAATTAATTCTGCATTTAAATTGTTTCGTACGTATGCACTTTTCCTACGCATGAATAAATATAGCTTCTAAATTGTGAACATATATATATGTCGTAATAACGTATTAGTTAGTGATAAATTTAATATACATTTAAATTTTAATAACTTTATTAAACATTGTATGGAACATGGATACCCTCCTAAATTTATAAAAAGTTACCTAACAGTTAAATAAAAACATGTATTAGTTGTACAGTTTATCGATAGATGGCGCCACAAGCTAAGTAAATTAACAATATTATATTTTATTTAAAATTAATTGTATATGTCTGGGTGGTACTTTTATTTTTTATAAATTTTAAAACAAAAAATATAGAGTTTTTAAGTGTGTATAAATATAGTATTAATGTTATTTTTATCAAAACTTAATAATTTTATGCGTTACAGGTATTGTCCATTACCCGGGAATATAACTTGCAGTACTCACATGGTAAGTCTTTATCTAATAGTTTTAACTTTGATTTGAAAATATTTTTGTAATTATTACAGGCTATAATATTATCGTTTTACATTAATAGATTATGGTTTTTTTTATAATAATATAGTTAACCTTCTCTAGAAATTTCTTGCTCTTCCCTATTGCCCAGAGTATTGGCAAATTTTGGTGAAGGTTGGCTGGCCGAAAAACACTGTTTAAACCTACAATCCTGGTTCCTAAGGCCAGGAGATTGCTCTAGTATTTCTGTGGATAAAACTCTTCTGTCATGACTATAGTTATCTTAGGTATATAACTACTTTTTGTATATTTTTGTAATACATATATATATATATATACTCTATTATTTAAAATACTAAAGATTCAACTTTTGTTTTACTCAAAACACATTCAGAATCACAAAACTTATGTAATACTTATAAAATATATTTTTGAAAAAGAAGTAGTGAATAAGTTGTTTGCAAGGTAAATAAATGAAAAAATAACGTCAAAAACAAAAAGAAACAGGAATAGTACAGTTGATTTAGATTTTTCAAACCGAATAACTATTCAGCATATAAAAAAAAGACAAAACACTTTTTTCCAAGATGTGTTTTTTAACTAAATTTCCTTCCTCTTGCCTCTTTTGCTTTTATATTATTGTATAAAATGAGAAGAAATAAAAACAAACAAAACAAATCGTAAACAGTAAATTCTTCATTGTTTAGTTGAATTGTAAAGAAAATGTATGAAATGGTAGGACAAAAATAGCATTTATTTTTATGCATATTTCATGCGAATATTTTATTTAAACATTTCTTCATACATTCAAGATAAAGCCATAAAAGGAAAGATAATTTATTCTAGTTGTTGTTCCAATTTAATTGTTCAGTATTTTAAATCTGGGTTTAGAAAAAAATCTTAAGTTATCTCTTAGAACATAATAAAATATCTCAATATTTTGTTAGTAAAACTGTTTACTTTTAATAGCAAATTGTTTATTAATTTGAAAAATTTAGATTCATAAAAGAAGTCATCATATTATCGAAATTGTTTTATTTTCAAAACTCTCAAGAAAGCCTTATCTTGCTTAAAAATAAATAATTTAAAATAACCAAGACATCATACACATTAAAAAAATCGATTTCTCAATTTTAGTATTAAAAAGTAGTGCATATATTTCGGAATCTAAAAATGTATAACACTTATATATTCATTAATATTATAACCTTATAATATGAAAAAATTGATGAAAATGTAAGCAATAGACCACGCCCCTTTTAACACATTTTAAAAGATATTCCTCTTATGTTTAATCTATATAAACCATTAATTTGTTTTAAATGGAAAGGAATGATAGTATTTTTCTTTTTTTAATGTCTATTTTTTTTAAAAATTAGTTTTCTATGAGAAAAAAAGAAAAAAAAGAGATTTTCAAAACTTCAAAGTTTTACGATTGTTTCAGAGAAACTATACAATAATTTTGTCAAAAATGTATTTGATTGCTATATTTTTTTCATTGTTTTATATATGTATGTAAAATATCTTGTATATTCAAGTAATATTTTTTTTAAACAAATGGTACTTAAATAAAAATATGTTTGCTAAAATAATGCTCATGTTCAGCTACAATCAAGGAAAAAAACATTTAATTGAAAATTACTTTTGTAATTCTAGAGAATGTTTAAAGTATCATTATGAGGTATGAAAAAATAGTTAGGAAAATATTAGACAATAGTTTGATATGTGAAAACATTGCTACTTGTACTTGATTTTCACTTTTTCCCCAAAGCATAGTTGTTTGCCTTAAAAAAATAACTGTTGCACTCTATGGTTCTAAATTGTTTATATTTCTATTCAGAATTCCTGTGTATATAGTGAACCTTGTTTTTAGTCTAATAATCCTTTGTTTTTGAAATAATAGTTATATGTATGAAAAATTGGAGGGGGAATAAAAAATTTCAAAATTACAAAGTTTTATAATTTTTTTAAAGAAACATCTTAATATTTTACTAAAAAAATAGGTTTACTATATTTTATGTATTGCTTTATATATTTGCAAAAAAATATTTTACATATTTAAGAGGTACTTTTCAAAAAAAAAAATGGTACCTTAAAATGCATTATGAGCATGTATTATGAGATCTCAAAAATTGGGTCCAACTTGAACCAAAATTTATTTTTGTTTTTCTACAAAATTATTAAAATATCTTTATTAAGATCACAAAAAAGATCCAACTCTATTAAAAAATTTTTAAGATATATTTCCCATAAACAAAGAATCTTAATTTTGACATTTAACTCTTTCGAGCATGTCCAGGTACCTTTAAAACGTTCCTTTTAAATTCATTACAAGAAACATAAAATTTGGTTTCAAGGAAGTACTCTTGATTAATTTTAAAAGTAAATGATTAAAAGAGTTATAAATTTTCTAAATTATATAGCAAAATATAATAAAATACAGTTAATTCAAATGATAACAAAGAAGTGGCAAATTGTCATTTGTATTTCTAAATCACTTTTAAGCAATTAAATACTCAATGAATAACCAAATTAAAAAATTAAAAAAGCGTGTCAAAACGCCTAAACTTTTTAAACTTTTTTAATGCCCACTTTTACAACATATTGATCGTAAAGAAAAGGTCTCAAAGAATAAAATTCACTTTTATCCCATTAAAGGAACATTATTTTTAAAATATTCTTTCTGTAGTAAAATTCAAAGCAATAAATCATTTCTGAATTTAATTCTTTTGTTCGAAGTACAACATAGAAAACGGAGTAAGTAAAGTGGTAAAAATATTGTATAAACATAACTCTAAAGAAATGAAACATGCCTTTTATTGATTACTATATTCAGTATTCAATGGCAACATATAAAACAACAAGTTTATTTTTTTTTTATGAAATTATATGATTGATCACCGGATGCTACATTCTTGTGTTCTTTGAAAACTGTTGCGAATAAGAAATCTAGTTTTCGATTTAAATCAAAATTGTGAAATCCATGCAAGTCAAGAATTTACTTAAAAATAAAACATGTAAACACAGCTAAAAATCTAAACTATTTTTAACTTATGAGACATTACTTTCCAACTTGATTCAGATATTCCTGGAGGAAATAAATTGTGTGGGGGGGTAGGTGGGTGTGTGTGTGCGTGTAATTTACTTTTTAAAAAAATTCACTTAACACTAGAGCGTTCGGGATTTCGATAATATCCTAAAGCATCCACCAGTGTCGATTCTACATCGTGATGTTAAATATATAAAAAAAAGTTGTAATAACTTCAAAATTACTTGATTATTGTTCATTAGGGTTTAGTTTCAAGATTTTTAATATTATTTCATGTAATTGTTATATATTATGGCCCTTTGTATCACATAAGAAACTGTAACAAAACAAAGTAGTTAATCTTGTAAAATGGAATAAAACAATGATATTCATAAATCTTAGTAAATAAGCAAAACCGTATCTTTTGTGAGAATGCGAGTTTTTTAATTGTTATTTATCATTCTTATGCATAATGTTTTGTACATACCTCATTTGCAATGAACAGTGATATTCAACTTTTTCTGTACATTTTCCGAAAACCTTTTTCATGCAAGAGATATTTTTTAGTTGCATTTCCATTACACTCTTTGATTTTGCATCTTTTGATTTTTACTGGATTTATAATTCCTTTAAATTCAGTATTACCTGATTTTTCAAATTTTTTGCACTTACGTAATAGCAGATAAGCAAATGTCATAAACGAGACAACGATTTTAGTATAACTGACTCATTTTCGCTGTGAATCCTATAACACTGCATTTAAGTTCAAATTAAATGTGTGATATTACCACCGCAAGCTTTTTTACTAATGCTATCTACTCAGTGAAATAGCTTTCGCTGAACATCAGCTATTTTTTAATAATAAATTGGCTTGGTGTTGAAATGGCACCAATGGACGTTCTAGGTATATTTAGTTGTAAATTCTCTCCTAATTCATTTAGAACCACAAAACTTTTTCTGTGTAATCACCGTGGAAAATGATTAAAAGGTAACAAAAAAATTTCAAAATCACTACAAAAATGTAGAAAAGAGAACAAACTAAACAAGTTCCGGTGTCCAATTGATACCGACGCGACGGACGTTCTAGTGCATATTTTTAAGGCATGTACATAACTAAGAGCCCTCTCTCATACGAGTAGGGTTTCTGATTTCCCGTGTTTTTCCATTCCCGGGAAAGTTATTTTTAAAAATGTCAATAATAATTATATAAAATTAGGAGAATACCATTTTTTCTTCTTTAATTTTCGATTTAGCTTCGACTGATTAATTTTCAGATTCTTAAAGCGTTTTTATTTGTATTAAAAATTCAAACGCGAAAGTTTAATTACGAAAAATAATGAATTAGGAAGTGGCTAGATTGCTTTAAAATATTCTCCCTTAACAGTCTGGGAGTCCATTTTCTTCTTCAAATTGCTGACTCAATTAAATAGCTCATAATAAAGGCAGGTATCCAAAATTTTATTTAAAAAAATAAATAAATAAAAGTTTTAAGTATTAATGCTTTTATTTTCCACTAAGTCAATATCTCAGAACTTTGATCAGATTGGTCGTGCTGGTAGGCTACAAAATGCGATTCCTTTAAAATATTAAATACTTTTAATTTACGAAGCGATGTTCGACAGACAGACAGGAACTTATTTGCCCAAAAATTTCAAGTATTTACACTTTCCCACGACAAACCGTAAAAATTCTTACCAGTTCTTCGTGGTCATAACTTTTTATCTTATTACACTCTTATCCCATTGATGAGATAACAAAAATTCCTCCGTACAGGAAATTCGGTCTGCTAAAATTTATATCCGAGTTTGAAATTCACAGTCAAGTAAAAAATAGCTTCCTTATAAGTTATTTAAGTCCCGTGCCGTTTCCGGGAACAAAGTATAAATCCTCGGAATACAATAAGTACAGAATTTTGATGGTATCCCAGATTCTTGAGAAAGAACCCTACAGAACAGTCAACTTATACCGCTCCTAACAGAAAGAGTAGACGGTCGGGAGCTAGTTTCGAATAGAATTTGCTTAGGTCCCTTTACACGTGATTCAATAACACCACTCCTGCTGTGCCACTCCCTCAAGCTCTCGAAAACCGTGTTCTCATCCTCACTAATTGACTCAACTAAAAAATAATGTAGAAGCTACATTCTTCCCACGCGGCTAATTTGTATTTTGAAAATAGAGAAATCTTTTTGTTGCTTCTTTAGATTCAGCCATTGTATCAATTAGTTACATTCTCTTTTTCAGTCAACTTTGTTGCCGCGTGTGAAAGGAAATTTTCTTCACACTAGAGGTGTGATGAAAGGAAATTCGTTGGAGGAAAATTGTTCGCACAAAAATGCCTAGAATCAGAATAGCCTAACTATAAGATTACTAAGCATGCAAACAAGTATAATTATTAAAAAAAGAGCTCAAAATAGTTTTTTTTAATACTTATTTTTAAAAATTACAAATGTTATCAGTATTAGATTCATTTGTCAGTAGCAAAATTATTTTTTTAATGATGCTCAAGGCTACGGCCAACGACAGGCGTACATCTAGTGCATTGCCATGATGAATTTCGTGGGCCTAAATCTGACGCAGTCAAGATTTCAGGCGGCATAAGAAACAAGAACAAAATTATTTTTTCGAAAAAAAAGATACACATCCGATTTTGTTTTTACAAGAATTTCTTTTAAGAATTTTTTTCTCTTTCTTTTGATTTTAAGAAAGATTGGGATAATTCTCTTTTTATATGTATTTTGTTATAACAGGATCAACTAAGACATTAAGAAGGAAATTTAGCGTGACTTATTTTTATAACTGTGAAATTGGACATAGCGAATGCAATGGAGTTTCCATTGGTTTCAATATGGAATTTTGTCTACCTTTTCTGCATTTTGAGTTAGGTGTTCAATGTTAAAAATATATTTTTAATATTTATAAAATTTAATAAGAATTAAAATGAAATGCATGTATAATACATTGTTACAAAAAGCATCAAGAGGTACTTGCTTTGATGTAGTTCAAGGACAAGCATTAGGTCGATCGCCAAGACGTTTTGAGGTGACCACCTTTACTAAGACGCACATACTGAAAGAAACTTTTTTTGGAACACTTACGACAACTAGGCTAGAGAATCGGCTTTTCACAATCGATTTGACTGTGCTTACTTGCACAAACGATTCAATGAATGTGTAATTGAGGGAGTGAGTGATTTTGGGGTTTATTGGCGCAAGAGCCGATTTCGGCTATACTGCGCCAAACATTTGTTTTAATATCTGTGGTGTAGACGGGAAGAGAAAGAAAGAATGAATTGAATGACAAGAAAGAGGGTCGAAAATAGAGAAGGATCTAGTGATCCTTCTCTATTTTCGACTCCGGGTTCGTGAAGCCCATATTTACCAAAGACAGTAAACCCCGTGGGAAAAGGAAAAGATCACTAGGGCACCTCGGGATTGTGACACCCGTACACACCTAAAGAACGTGAACCCCCTGAGGGGTCAATGAATGTGTAGACAACTCATGTACCTTCATTGGAAACATACAATGACATTAAACCACTGGGAATGCCAGCCAAAAAATTAATTTTCTCTCACACGATGACTGAAGGTAAGAAAAAATGTGTATGATTAGTCATTCCCGTAATAGCATAGGACTGGTGGTTGAGAGATGATCTCCCATCTCGTGCCTGTTACGTGTTGATGGTATGTCCCGCGACGGCAGCGAGCAAATTTTGTATATACATTGATTTCAGATTCATCGGCTCACGTATGTTCTTTTCACGCTGCATTGAATATCTAGTATTAATCTGTATACAATATCGAAAGCAAGTGCTAAGAAAATAAAACATACAATTTTTTTTTGCAAAATGGCCACACCTATTCCACTAGGTGGAACGCAGTACCTTAAAAACATTAAAAGCAACCCGTACTGTACTTGAAATGGGTCAGAGCCACGATAACCAATACATTTCTTTCAGAGTCAGCAAAGAGATAGCAATAATGTAAGTTTGTCTTAAGCAAACGTAAGCTTTTATTGACAGAAAGTGACTACAAATATAATATTCTGCAATGTTATCTGTGTAGGAATATTTAAACTTCATCAAAACAATAAGTTAGTCGGTTGACAGTTTCTAGATCGAGCTGTGCCAAGCTCTCGTTAATTTAAAAAAGTCCGTATGGTTTACACAAAACAATCTTAAATACAAGAAAAAGGGATCGAATAAAAAATAAAAATTCTCTAGACCAGTGGTTTTCAAACGGCGGTTCGTGAACCCCCCATGTGTCCCCAGTGCTTTTCTAAAAAAAATGTTACAAGATGATGAAGTTGGGGTTCTCAAACAAATGGCACACTCTGCCTCTCGTGATTCAAACCAGCCCAGCAATCTGAAAAAAAATGTATCCAAACATATTCTGCTTTCTTTTAAACTTAGAAAAAGTAAAAAAATATATATATAAATAAATAAATAAATAAATAATGGGCAAATAGCAGCTGTTGAAATACAAACACATTTTTTCATAAGTTTTTTTTGTTTTTGAATTTTCAGAATTTTTTTTTAAATAGCAAAAATTGAAATTTAGTTAGTTTTAAGTTACTGTGATAATGCATAAAAAAGGCTCACATATTAAAATTTCAAGTAAATTGGTTCAGTAGAACTTGTGAACAATAGTCTCGAAAACAGTAGTTTTTAGAAAAACGCGTTTAAAGTTTCGGGTCAAGTTACACTCAGACTAAACCATACAACAGTACTTTATGCTTGCATTTTTTCAATCTTCAATTCTGCTCCAACATTGGCCTTCCTCTACTTCAAAAAACGCATTTTTCGAAGTTCTTTCTTTCAAACGAGCAGTTCGGCCTCCTTTGAAGCGTCAGAAGCTCGTATTTCTGAGCACTCAATCCGGATATTTTCCCGTTTAAACAGCGAATGCATGAGCTTCTGGTCTGATTTTTATTCCCATAAGGGTCAACATTTTTAAAATGGGAATGAAGTTTCATTAAAAATGCAAACTGCTGTATTAAGTTGCAATTTCAACTCAGTGTGTTCGGTCATGTACATTTTTAGTTGTAAAAAATCCATATTAATGAATTCAGACTTTCGGTTATTGCATTTTAAAACATTTGTAAGGAGTACGAACGGTTTTACGTAGGAACACGATCGTAGTTATACGGAGGATTCCTTTATTGTCTATAGTTTGATTCTTTCCGACCGAGTCAGTTTATATGCCAAGTTCTAAAATGTCTGTATCTCCGAAAATAACTATAACTTTGAAAAATCCTCTTTAGAGTATATTCTTAAATGTTTAAACTTTCAAATGAAAAAAAAATTCAAATTTCTTGATTAGAAACCCATTTAATGGTATAATTTATCCACTTGTTAATGTATGTGTAGACTCATAAATACTTTCTTTATAAGCAAATTACACTTTTTCTTTGATTCTGCTCGAGCACATTTCCATTTCCCAAAATAATTTTCATTTTAAGAATCTTACTGTTTGTATTAAATAAACATAAATCGTGTGGTACTAAATCATTTTAAGCAAGCATAGTTATTGCCTCTTTAACGACTATTAAAAAGTAACAGTACAATTCAAAAGAGTCTTACTAAAAATAGGAGTATTAATGCTTCAGTTAGTAATAACAAAACCCAATTTTATGAATTCCTTGAAGCGAATTTAGAATTAGCAACAAATTCTCATGTTTCTAAGCGGAGAACACGAGGTACACGTTTTCCAGTCATTGTAAAGATAACTTCGCTTCGGTGATTTCAGCAAATTACTTGATAAAAAAAACAGCTAATAGAGCTTTATTCGTGCTATTATAGTACAACTTTTAATAAATAGCATGCCTTTATATTTCCAAGAAGAATTCCTTTGCTTAAGTGAATATAATTCTAAGCGCCGGTAAGTTTCAAAATAGAGAACAAATATTAAAATATTATTTATGAGGAGAAAGTTGTATAATTTATTTATATCTTCTATTCAAGAATTTTGGTTTCATAGAAGTATTGAATATAACATGTTAATTTAAATAATCCTTATTTCTTAGTTTTGTGCATTTATTCCAACGTTAAATATTAATATTTGCACATGCTTACTGCAAAACCTTTCGATTTTGTTTAAAATAAGCTATGTTGATCCTTTACAGAGAACAAAAAGATTAACTATTAAAATGTTTCTTTATAAATAAATACTTTGCAGCTGCTTAGTGAAAATACATTTAATTAATTTATTTTCTGTGTTAAAGGTATTTGTAAATAAATTCACCCAAGTGAAATGAAAATAAACACACTGTATTATAAAATTAGAAGTTTCCCAATTTGTAAAATTTTGCAAATATAACAAAAAATTACTCAAAAAAATAAATAGGTAGTTTCAGTAAATTATGAGTTAAGATTAAGCTATAGATATTATTTTAAGACAGCATTTCTTCATTAATATTGATTTTGCTAACTTCATATAACATTTCTGTTTGGAAAATATTACGCTGAAAGTGGTAAAATGAGTTAAAAATCCTGCGTATCCAATTTTTAAAATATCACATGTGTATCTCTATTGTATTCAAAAAAAATATAAACAATAAAATATTTGAAACAAATAATAAATCGAAATATTTGATGCGTTTAAAAATCTTATTCACTAATTGTAAAACGTTCGAAGTAAAATTTAATTAAACATGATATTCATATTTTGAAAATGCTATTAACTTTGTTTTGTGCATTAAAACGAAGTCAAAACATCCTAAGTGAAAAATCAATTTAACACATCACATCAAATCAAAACAAAACTTTCAAAAATACTTTTTATTATTTTTTGTGGCTGTTTGAGGGTCATTAGCAGTGGGAAAAAACGCCACCAACTACGATAACGAGGTCTTGACTGTCGGGGAAGCTGCAATGCAATTAATAGCTGCTGGTCTAGCTCCTGAAAAAGTCGACTTCTGCATATACTCCCATGCTGCAACTTTAGCTTTAAGCAGCAATACACCAACTAACTGCCTTAACGCAATTCAGTGCCGAACTAAAATTGAAGAGCTAATCTCATATGGCTGGACTGTGGCCTTACAGTGGGTCTCAAGTCATGTTGGAATCCCCGGCAATGAGAGAGCCGACCAAAAAGCTAAGCAGGGAGCAGAGTCGTATTAATCAGAAGTCCCCTTGACTCTCAGAAGAGCAAATAGCATTATTTCCACATTCATCGACAAATATACTACCATGACCCATAAAAAACAAAAGCAATGGGAAATTCTGGCCACTGTGGGTTCAATCCCGAGGCACCTGGTTAGAGCCGAGGCTGTTTTCCGCTTTCACCTAACCACCGGACATGACTTTTTGGAACATACCTCCACTGGCTTGGCCTGGCTGCTGACGAGGCCTGTCCCCTCTGCGGCCATGACAGAATGGATAGCAACCACCTGCTCCAATACACTAGACACGATGAATACCCGTCTAACGACATCGTCAATTGGTACTGGGAGGCTCGGCGTCAAATGGTCAAGAAGCCAAGCACGGGTGTTGAATAAATAATTATTTTATGCTTTCTGTGCATACTATATTTGCGTAGTCTTCTATACCAATTAATAAAATCACAAGTTTTAACTAAAGCTCTATGCAGGGAACCTTTACCCTTTTTAAGTAAGTTCCATCTGAGTATTTTTTCTATAAGATACACTCAGAAACATTGAAAATAGTGCACTGAGAAGAAAGCTTCGGATTGTGCTGAAATTTAAAACGTATATGATATAGATGAGACACATTCACTTGATCACAAAATCAAAACAAACAAATACAGTATGCCAGTGGTCTCCAAACTGTGTTCCATGGAACCCTGGGATTCCACAAGTCACAATAAAAAAATCAAGAAGAAACTTATAAATATGCATGCAAAATGGATTTACGGTCTCTATGAAGTTTGTATAATTACTAGCATCTAAAGCTCATGCTATTAAATAAAACTGAACATTTTATTATATTCTGCAACACTTTTTAAATAATACAGGTATATTAAAACGTTTTATCCTTATACATATACTTCCTACTAGATTGTGACTATTCTATTGTTTACTCTTTTGGGTTCCAAGAGATAATTTAATACTATTTAGTTAGCACAATTTCTTGCAAAGCTAAATAAGTTTTCTAAAGGAAAATACACCTTTTTGGATTTGTGAAAAAAACGTCTATGATGAAGGAGAGGAAACAGCTTATCAATATATTTACAGATTCGATGTTAAAACCTAAATTTATGCAAAAACAGCTCCTATATTTTATGTTGTAAATTCAAGCAAAATACACAGTATTTCTAGCACAGCTATAAATATTTTAATTCCATTCAGAACATTGTGTTTAAGGGAAATATATTTCTCAATGTGAGTGGCTACAAAAACAAATTAATCTCAGAACATGTAGTGCAATTGCATTTAATCTCAATAGAACTAGACTTCGATATTTTATGTGAAAAAAAAGTAAGCACATATCCCAATTATTAATTATAATACATGGGTAGGTGGCACTTTTGATCGCAAATTAATATTATTAATTAGTATAATGTATTAAAAATTAGATTAGAATTTTTAATAATAAATGCAGAATACATTTTTTTTATTTTCTTTACGTAAAGTACCTATTACTATTCTTCTAAGTATGTATGGAGAATGGGGTTCTATGAAAACACTTTCTAGTTCTAGGGGTTCTACAAGAACACCTTCAAGTTTTAAGGGTTCCGTGAGTTGAAAAAATTTTGAAGACCAATACAAAGCTACATTAAGTACAAATCGAACCGATACATGATGCAACACAGTTCGGTATTGAGTTCTTGAGGCAACGGAAGGATACGGGCACACACAAACCTTGAAACCACATACATCTTCCCACAAACTTTTCCGAATTCTATTCTTCTCATCAAATTTTGGTGTCTCGAACAGGTAGTACATTTTTTTTTAACTTCCACACACAGATTCTTTTTTAAACTCATGAAAAATTATTACATAAAAAATATGACAATAAAATTAATTACATTGTTTTATACGGATATTATTTTTTCCCCTTTGAAAATAAGAATTTAATACAATTATTTTTTTCTGAGTTTTTTATATATAACCTTCATTGCATGTTATTGAGCATAACTTTATATTAGAGCTAAGAATCAAAAGAAAAAATGGCAAAGATAGTGGAAGAGAATTCCATTAAAAACCGTCGTATTTTCTTGGCATATTTCAGATAGTTTTACGCAGCAAAAAATGTAGAAATAAAATATATTTTTATAATCTCTCAGACCCACATGTCTCATAACAGTTTTTAATTTGCTTTTACATTGATAAAAAAATTTTTGGGTTCTCTGTGATATTTTTATTTTGAAATAAGTATAAAAACTGTATGTATATAATATAAAAAAAACTAAAGTTAAAAGTTTCTTAATGAATAAGAATACTTTCTTCTTAGAATATTTTACATCATTAGTTCTTAGTTATAGGATAACATACTTATTTTAGCAACATTAATAATCAGAAAAAATTACATTTATGATAATAAGGTAATTTTTTTTATTTTCTTTTTTTCCAACGCAGATTTTTTTCGATCCCTGAAAGAAATCTGCAAAACATTTTATACTCAAAATAAATGCAATTCAAAATTTAAAAGGTATGAATTAGAATCAACATTGAAGAAACCTAATTCAATAATAATGAGGCAAAATGATTTATTACTTTTTCTGACGAAATTCAAAAATAAACGCAAATGCGCTAAAAAGGGTCCTCAAGCACGTTAAATATCATAATTTCTTAATTTTAATCTTTCAAATTTTTAATGGTTTCATTGAAACACTAAATAAATAGTAGATTGCTTATTTTGATAATTGTCAAATTATGAGGTAACTATGATTTAAATTATATAAAGTTAAAGAAATCGTTCACAGAGATATAGTATTTTTCTAAAATCCTTTTTCAAAAACCATTCTATGGAATAGTTTTTTTGGCTCGAACGAAATAGTTATTTAGCTTTCTTGAGAATGTTCGTGCGAAAAATAAAAGATTGAAAACAAAACACTATGGATTTAAGGTTCATGTATTTTTTTCTCTGATTTCTTGCGTTATCAAAATTTATTCTAAAATCGAATTTTGAAAATTTACCGAAGCAAATTAATTACATTAACTTAATTAGAATAACTAAATGAGAAATATATACATGAATTATTTAAAGTCTTTTTAAAGAATGATTTATAAAGCTAGTAAAATCGTCGAAACAGACTAAAAATCTATCCACAAGAAGAGAAAACAACATTGGACTTGTTTTTCCACCACATTTGGTATTTGAAAATTTACACCGCAAAATTAAAGTCATCTCTTTTCACCGTTTCCTAATAACCTAATGCTTTAAGAACCTTGATTACAACGATTCAGGAAAACATCGTGGTTGTCAGGTGACAAAAGACACCATATTAACACAATTTTCGACAATTGGCGACAAGCAGAGTCACGTTAATAGAAAAGTGCCATTTTTATTCTCATTTTCGTAACCATCAAAGTGCGAGTTTCAATTTTATTTTATCAAATCATTTTATCTCTGATTTTATCCAGTTATAATGATTTCAAATTCTTTTGGAAAACACATATTCATATGCCGAAACTTAAGAAATTATGCAAGAAAACTTAAATGTGTGAACAGCATCTTTAGCATTTTTTTTAATAAAAGTTACCTTTCTAAGAAATCAAGAGGAGTGATAACACCGGGAAATATTACTGGAGATATCATGAACAAGGAAAACTAACGAAAAAATTTGAGGTCAGATTACATCAGACCCATATTGCAATTCTTGTTATAAAGTCTCTGGGGCTCATATGATATGCATAGTCTTGATTGATGTATTTATACTGATTTTATGGTATTTTCAATTCACATTTACTTAGATTTTTCATTTAGTTATGTTTTAGTTCAGTTTGGTAGAAATTTATTTTTTTTCTTTTCTTCCAAGTTTAGAAAGAGCTCAATTCATTACGGTCACGTGATGAAGACAAACACGTGTTCTCCATTCAATTCAAAACAGAAATTTAAATAATATATATTGTACTTGTTATATTTGTAAAACTTAGCTGAAATTTCAAATTTCATAGTTAGGTAAATAAGTTTAAATGCTTTAAAAAGTTCTCCAAAAAATTTTTAAATTAAAAAAAATGTTTTATATTTATGTACATTTAAATATAAAGCATGTACAAATGCATTTTGTATACATATGTACATTTTGAGTGAAAGTTTCTAGAAAAAGCAAAAGTTGGCAACAATGAAGTGCAACACAAGATTGTTTTTATCGTGTGACTATGATGTCACATGAGTTTCTCAACTGATTGGCTAGAAACGCTTAGTTATCATTATCATGTGACTGTGACGTCACATGAATTAAGTCCACAATATTAGTATATTTAGATACAATAAAAAATTGATACTTATATATTACTCCATCGACAAATTTCTTCAAATCAAAAGACATTGCCAAGTGCTGCGATATGCAAACAATAATGGAGAACAATTCCACGCATGTTTCAAAACAACAAATACAATAACAGTATTTGGTGAAGTCTTTTGAATTGGTGACATTTTATCTGAAAAATTGGTCGACGGTATAATACGTAAATACAAAGAATTCTTTATTATTTATTATGATTTTGTGATTTTCTGAAACAATCCCAAAACACTTTTATAAGGACTTTTCGAATGAGGCTCTAGCGACTTTACAAAGTTGTTTTTAATCAAAATATTATATAAGGAATTATATGGGAAAGAAATTCGATATAAAATAATTTTTCATACGTTCGACAATAATACCATACCTACATTGCCAACGATTTTAATTACGTATAACTTTTCAATGTTTAAGGGAACTCTGTACCCTTTGAACTTTATTTATGTATTTAAAAATTATAATTTAGCATTTCATATAATGTTTCTATTCAAGAAAATGATACAGATGAAATTTTTCACACATTTTTCACACAATTTTAAAAATTAGAGATTTTTGAAGAAAATTTCGAAAGATTTAATATTTTACTCCTTCTGTAATTATTAACTTTTTGAATAATTTTTTTTAATTCTTAAGGACGTTCTAAGCAACTGTAGGTGTAGATTTTTAGTGACTCATTTAGTTTAAGGGGAAGAAAATAAAATTGTTGAATTTTAGCATGCATATCAACAAAAAACCAATACCTCCCACATTTTAATTTTTTTTAAAAAAGTATTCAGTTTGCAGCAAAATGGATCCCTAATTTTGTTGCATGCTTTATATATAACACACAGGAAAAATGGAAGGGATTGTTAATTTATCGTGGAAGGAGTAACGTTTTGAATGCACAAATGTATCGAAAAAACGAAAACTGAGAAAAACCACACTGTAAAGTTTATAATTCAGAAAAAATAATTATTAAACTTAAAATACCCCTTTAAGACATTAGTTATATATCTTTCTTTAAAATAATTGCATTTTTGTATTTTTTTCAATCCATACTTTATAAATGCTTATTTTTTAGAAAGTATTAATTGCAAAAGAAAATTGAAGAAAATGTTGAAAATATTTTTCTATCGTGACAGAAATTTTAATTTTTTTTCTTTACAAAATATTGAAGCATTATATTTGTATCAAAAATATATGTGGAATAGAACTGAAATTATGAAATTATTTATATAAAATCAAAATTTCCCTTATTCAAAAATTTTACAGGCACACATTTCACAAAGAAAAAAAATTGCATTATTGTAATACAGTTGTATACTCTGTAATATCCTACTTTATAAATTACACCTTTTTTATAGTTATTTTTCTTTTTAAGATAGTTTTTTTTTCCATTAAAACACTTTTTAGATTTTTTTTTAAGAGGGAGTGAGGTTGAATTGCCTTATTTGTTAATTTACATTTTTCAAATGAATTTTTATCTAACTTCTAACTTTCTGATATGCAAAAGGGATATATCAATCGAAAGATAATAATGCAAAGAATAAGATTAAAGAACAATTTTAAAAAACGAGAATTTGGTCATTTGAGGGGTACCGAATCTCTTAACTCAAAAAAGTTTCAAAAATATTATACTGTTTATTGAAGTTTATCTCTTCTGAAGCACTTATTTTCTTGGTGGAAAAATTTAACCAATTTTAAAAACTAACAATAAAATAATTAGTCCTTCATGCATCTATAAATAAGTTATTAAAAATAACGAGCATTAAATTCTAAGCATACTAGTAATACTACATTAATATGTTTTATTTTATTTTCTCTTTGTGTGTGCTACATTTCAATATTCAAAGTTCAAATCTTCTCATCTGTTTCATCATTTCCTGGGCATGAAGTTATTTTCATTTCAACTGTGTATATATTTACATAACTTTCATACTATACGATCACAAAAACCTAGAGGCAAAATCTGTTCATTTCATTTTTCAAAGTTATGCATACTTAGATAAAATAAATCTTCACATGCATGAATCTTTTATCCCATACACACATTCGAATACATATAAAATCGAGCATTCCACTCTACAAATAATACACTATTGCTGGTTTCGAAAAATTCAATTGAATCCTTTAGAATCTCTTGAATGGTATATAGATCCATTCATAAACATTCAAAAGGAAGATGAAAACACATCAGAAAAAAATTTCATAAACTGAATATTCCGAAGTATTTCTGATCTAAATGGAATTCTCCGAGCTAAATATCACAAAAGAGTGGGCAATATTCAATTCTAGCCGCACAAATTCATTTCAATAAAAGTAAATTTTTAACTTCGAAATTTTTACTTAAAGTAAAATATGCGCAGTAATAAACATAACTATTTCATCTTTGACCAATTTAGGTTTTTATTTAATATTTTTAATGAACGCAAATACCTTCAAAATAATTTTGTTACATTCACTGGTTTATTTTAGTATTATTCGGCTTGACCAATCTCGCCAATTGGATGCTATTGGTGACAATACCCAAAATATGCAGAAATAAACTGATACTATTTACATGCTACAAGTTTTACTGAATTACCGATTGTTGAATGGGGATTATCGCATGAACAAGAAATTTTCTTAGACCAGAAACCGACAAAAAGTTGTTGTAGACGAGAAAATAAAGGAAATATTTTTGCAGAATTGGCGACATTTTGTTGGCAATTAATAACAATAAATTGATGATTTACCACTGGTAGCAGATCATCAAACCTTACGTTAATTGTTTTATATTTTATTTTAGCATTTAGAGATTGACAATTTTATTTCAATTTCTTTATTTATTAATCTTAGCAATGATTTATATGATCAAGTTAAAAATCGTGTCAAATTCTGGCAACTCAAACCCATAGCTTTATGGAAACCTACTTGTGATTTTGAGTAAGTTTCAACAAATGTTGTAGCCATTTTCATTCGCTTTTGGTTTCTATATATTGACATTTTTTTTCAATATTTTGTGCTTTTTTTCTTAATTTATACTTCTAAAAAATGATGCTGGGGTTTTTCAATAACAAAAAAAAAACTGTAAAATTGCTTCAAAAATAAAAAAAATTACATAAGTTAAATTATATATAGAGAATAATAGAGTTTAGAAAGGATTATTAAGACGTTTGGAATTAAAACAGACAAACTAGCTCCAAAATATTTTCTTGATCGCTACTGCAATATTTGTAGAATATCCAAGCTCTATTCTTAAGCATTGCGTTAAAATCCCCCCGAAAAAATCAAACTCCCAATTATTTTTTTTAATAAATCAACAGTTATTAAACTTAAAAGGCCAATGTACGAACATGTATATGTGCAAAAAATAACTGTTCACCTTGTAAATAACTATATTTCTCCATTAAAGGAAATGGCAACTTCCTCCAGCGAGTTGCAGTAACAGACCTAAGAGATACTCGCTATCGGCTATAACTTTTTATCTCAAAATAAAAGAAAAAAATATAGGGCTAGCATAAATGATACATTCGTTTTCAAAAAAGGCTAGATTTTTTTAAAATATTACACGTACACTCATGAAGATACAATGCAATCCGTTTAACACGAAAACGCCTAAGACGAAATATCGGTTAACACGAAATAATACAATGGTCCCGACAAACTACTCTGTATTTTCATGCAATTTTTCTCTTTCTTTGATTCTCTCTCTTCTTTTCTTTTCTTGATTTTAGTTTCGAAAATCGCTTAACAAGAAAAAAAATTTTCTTCTGGAAATAAACAATATACGGAAAACACCAGCAGTGTAGGCGAGATTTAAGAGGCGTGTGAAAGGAAAGAGAAGTGGCTCCCCATGTTTCGTAGAAAGGAGACTAACTTGGCTCTGAAATACCTTCGTAATAGTTTGTGGCAAGCCAATTTTGTTTATCTATAAGCTACTTCGCCCTCCACCTCTACAAACACAACACAAAAACATCAGGCCTTTGAAATTCGATATAGCCAGTACATCGCATTATAAGTAAAAATCAAATTCTCGGTTGTTTTTCCCCCCTACTTTAGAAGAAATTTCGTTCGAACACAATGACAAAGAACTCAGGGGGGAAAGCAAACTGCTATTTCGCTTAAAGTGAAGATGGAACTGCTTGAAGCTGTTGATCAAAAACAGAAGAATATGAAAATTTTGTATTAAATTTCATTAAGTTCTTGTGAATGTTTGTTTCATTGATTTCATTTAATAGATACATATATGTAAATTAAATGTACTGTGATACATTTAATTTTGTTGAATATGTTTTTTTTTTTGCAATAGCCTTTAATGTGAAAAAATATTTCAGTACCCCATCAGTTTCGTGTTAAACGGTTTTCACTGCATATGAAAAGAACCACAAACTCACTAAGTTTGCATTGTTTATTTCACTGCATTTCATTGGAACATCCCAGTTAATGATTGAACTTCCGCATCCCTAGATTGAGCGTATTGGTGAAAATTACCGAATTTTGCTCCTCTGGCCACTCAGATCCCTGATTTAACTCCTTCAATATTATACCTGTGAGTAACCATTAAGTACTTTGTGTACTTCTCTTTCTGCAATTCTTAGTCGAGCTCAA
The DNA here is from genome assembly GCA_019973975.1 of Trichonephila clavata. Classification (NCBI taxonomy): domain Eukaryota; kingdom Metazoa; phylum Arthropoda; class Arachnida; order Araneae; family Nephilidae; genus Trichonephila; species Trichonephila clavata. The sequence continues at coordinate 198,620 of BMAO01021546.1, read as the reverse complement.
TGAATGCATCAAAGCTGCATTGCAGAAAATTGACAGGACTAAGCTACAAAATGAGCTCGATTAAATTTCACGTGTAATAATAATTTAAAAAATTATTACACATACTACTACTACTACGTAATTATTACACGCACTTATATTACAAGTACTACGTACGTAACCCCGATTATCGTCTGAACGCATGCCGCATCACCAAAGAGGTACATACTGAACGCTTGTAGATGGTGTATAAACTTGATGAGTTTGTGCCCCTTTTCCTATATCTTTCACGAGTATACATGTCATAGTTTTGAAAATATAGCAATACCTCTACTTACGCTACCCCGACTTACGCGAATCCGGAGCTACATGATTTTCAAATCTCGTCGATTCTCCTTTGTTTGAGAAAAAAAATTGGTGAAATTGGTAATGTAATAGAAGAATCTGACGATCTCACCAGGCAAATAAATTCAGAAAAGGGTAGGGATGACGTTCAAAAATGGACGTATTCCCACAATCAGAAGCTGACAATTGTGATGGATTCCATCTTGTTCTTGCTCATGGAAATTCATGAGCACGAGCAAGACGTCAAAGAAGGCCGAGTCCTTACACCCAGTTAAGCCAGAAGATCGAATTACGGTTGGGAACTTGACAGTGCGCGAGTGAATATTAACGTCGCACTGTTCAGCTACACGAAAGCTTTTGGTGGGAACTTGACTGAGTGAGGGAATATTAATGTCGCACTGTTCAGCTACACGAGGGCTTTCGGTTGGAATTTGACAGAAGGAGTGAGAAGTGAATATTAACATCCCACTGTTCAGCTACACGAGGGCTTTTGGGGACGGTCCGCTTAATTTTGAACCATGGTCAAGTGACGCGGACGACACCTGAGCTGGCACCCCCTCTCCTAACTACCACACCCACCAACGGGAGGACATTTGAGCTCTCAACAGATTTTACGTGCATCGCTGCCCTACACGGCGGGTCTTCAGTGTGGTACTGGGCTCGAACTCATGACATGCCAGCCGCGATTCGATACCTTGACAGAAGTCCAAAATTTAATTGTAAAAAGCTCTTCACAAACTTTAGTAAATATAAACTCGAACGGAGCATGTTTTTCAACAAAACAAAGGATAAAAAAACTGTTTTAGACAAAAAAAATACAAACTTTTTAAATTCAGTAATTTTTAAGCAATTTTTTCAATCTTCACATTGCTTTTGGATAATATTTGTCTTCTCACGGGAAAAAAGTTTCGTGCGATTATCTTAATAAATGACGAAGTTATTAAATGTTTAATTAAAATTCGGAGTATTTTTTGAAAAATCGTAAAAAAAAATTGATTTTTTTTTTAGATAACTGGTTTTAAAAGAGAAAGAAATCAATTTATTTAGAGTAGAATATCGTTTTAATAACACAAAAATAAATTCATACGCAACGATTTAGAAATCATATTCGTAAAAACGCATAAATTTTGACTCATTTTAGAGAAAGTCGTAAAAAATAGAAAACATCATTATTTTGTAACAAAAATTATACCGTATCGTGGCGAAATAAAAGATCTTTCCGATTCTGTTATTATTTTTTGTCTGATTTTAAAAGTAAAAATTTGATGGCTGGTTCAAAATTGTCGAAAAAGTTGGAACTTCACTCCGCCGAAATGGAAAATACATCCCTACCTTAAATCATCGCTTAACGGATAACGAAAATTTACCCTTACCGTGCCATAAGAAGTTAACTTCAAAAAAGTTATCATCATACTACGAAGAAACTTTGCGGGGAAAAAAAAATCTTTGATCCAACAGACTTATACTTTGTTAGATATTATTAAACCTTCCACATCTCAATAATATCGGTTTACCATTTTGTATGTGTAACATTTTCTTTTCTGAATCATTCTTTTTCGTCTCCGGCCCCAAATAAAAAATTCCATATGTAGTTATATGCGGAATTATACCTCAACTTACACAAATTCGACCTACACGGTTATCACTCAACCCCACCTATCGCGAAGTTCTGAGCATTATTTTATAGCCTTTCCAAAATGAATGAAATGCTACCCTCTATTTAAACAAAATTTCATATTATGCTAATACCGAATGAAGTTTATGAAAACTAGAATATATATCCTTAACCATGATCAAGACACTTCATATTTCATAGACCTTACGCAAAAAAAGGAATCCATTTCAGTCAAAATAAAAAAATAAAAACTTCAATACATAGCAAACGGAAACAAAATCTTATACTTTTCAAATACATAAACAATCTTTTTTTTTTCAAAAAAGGAATTTTCCGAAGCGTATATGATTCGATCCTCAGCAAAAATTCGATCCAATTTTCCGAAGGTAAACTTAATCTTGACCCCACAGAGCCATGGGCCTAAGTCAAACTAACAAATACAGAAGCGTATTCCCTTCTTGAAACAGAAGAAAAGAACAATCATCTATTTTGTTATACGATACGAAATCGTTTGTCAACATAACTGTCATCGGATTGGGGTAGAGTTTTCCCAGTGCCTGGGGAAGCGAAAATAATTCGTATCCCAATGCTATCGAAATCCCCGGATGGATAAAATAACGCTCTAGATAACAGATTCGAACTTGATAAATTTCCGTGGCGGGAAAACAAGTTGATATGATTGAAGCAGAATCGAAGTGGTTCGTGTGTTTATGACGGATTTATTTTTAAATTACGTCACTCAAAAGCAGAACACTGCGATTACTTCAAGATACGGATATGCAGTTGATTCTGTTGGAAGTTTAGTAGATTTTAGATTTGATGGCACAGACTTTAAATTTTAATTTGTTGTTTTATTATGCGATTCTTTTGTTGTGATAGTAGTAAGACAAAAATTTAAGTCCCCCACCCTCGGAGTTTCGCAGAGTTCCCATAGACCGTTATGTTAAATTTCTCATTTACAATGCTCCATTTTCTTAGAAACTATAGCAGGCATTAGGATTAAATTTGTTATGATGTTCAAACAAATCGTTTTAAATACATAATCATTTCACCTTTTAAGAAATTAGTTCTAGTTTTTGGTAAAAAAATTCTTAAAGCCTTGTGAAAAAGAACCGCCATTTTTTTTTTTTTTTTTTGGCCTTTAAAGAGCAAAAATGTTTCTAAGCAAAGTTTTGAAAACAAATGTTAAGGTATGCACTACTTATCACGACATATTTCACTACCCGTATTTATTCGAATCCGAACCACCATAAGTTTTAAGCCACACCCCAAATTCTCTCTACACGATTTTGTGAAAAAATAAAAAAAAATACTGTAAAAGAACTTATAGTTAACTGATAATTATGAAATTGTAAATGAATTTAAAATCAGAACTAATAAGAATTAAATTTATTTTACCAGCACTAAAAAATTTTAAATACATAAAACTGTTGTTGCTCTAACCATCAGATTCATGTTCAATTTCCCCATCTAACAAATTATTGGTCTTTCGGTTCTAAGAGACGCTCCAAATTTTCGATAGCTTTAACATTGGAAAAATAGTTCGATGAGAATTCGAATGAATATTTTATTTTTATTTCTCTCGCTAGAATAGTTCCCAAGAAAAAGTACATTAAACACTAAAAAAATAATGAACTGAGAAAAAGGCATTTAAAGATAAAACTCACCATTCTTCAGAACATCCCAGATCCATAAGAGTTTTTCTTGTTGTTCGAGGCATCCACCTACCTCATCTAAGAGTTTCTTTCAGTTCTGAACTATTTTGCAACAACAAGAGAAGTTCCTTTGGCATTACACAGTTACTCCTCGTCGATCAGTTTGATGGCTCTCACCAGTATTAAGCCTTAGAGGACAGAGCATATTACATTGAAAACTATTCCCATGACTGTACATCAATACTGCATCCTTTACATCTACTTTCAAAGCGTGGAATTGGACAAATACTGATAATATTGAGAAATTTGCTTGCATTTCTATTACAGTCTTCCCATGTAGAAATTTCTTTAGAAGACTTGAGCTGGACAAACCCATGACTACCACCATCAGAGTAGGAGATGAATTGTTCTTCTGATGGTATACATCACTATGAGCTGCTTTATAAAATTTACACTGAATACCTGGGTCAATTGGATGGAAGCCAGGATTTGGATTAGAATTTGTAGGCATTGTGAAAGTGGAAGGTCGAAACAGTCAACCTTACATTTTTAAGATTGTCAATGCTAGGATGAATAGCTAAACCATAATAAGTCTGCAATCAGTCAAACGAGCCTTTCGAGAGAGGTTTTCCATCAAAAAATTTCTAATGCTTTAGACAATAAATTCAAATGAATAACAATGTTTCAGACGATTCTGAAATGCTTACGTGATGATAACTTTCATCCAAGCTACCTCAATTACTTTCAGAAGCTGAAGGTGTTCATGTTATATTCCTCCTCATTTTTTTAAAACATTTATCCACAGTTTCCCTTTCTTAAACGTCAAAAAGAACCACACAACTGGTATATTTATCAATATAAAGTGCTAAAAAGATATTTCTTTTTCAATCCCAAACAGATTTTCACGAATATACTTTTAAACAAATTGAGTTTTAATTTTCAAAACAAGCAATCTCAGGTAGGGTTACAATGAAAATTTAATATAAACACGCAGCTTGGAAATATTTACCTTAAAATAAGTGGCCGCGGTAGCATAGTGCTTATGGTCATGAACTTAAGTCACGAATTTGAGTCAAGGTGCTCCTGAAGACCCACCGTACGGAGGGGCTGCACGCTGATGCATGGTGAAGCTGTTGAGCTCAGAGTCCTCCCGTTGGTGTCGTGTGGTAGTTTAGAGAGGGATGCCCAGCCATAGTAACATCCTCTTCACTTAATCATGGTTCAAAATTACGAGGTCTATTGCCAAAAATCCTCTATTAGCTGAATAGTGTGACGTTATATTCCCTCACTCACGACAGTGAAGGTGCAGCGTGTAGAGAAGCTGATTCATGTTAAATCCGTCATGGCTCAAAAACCACGTTGGTAGGGTAGTTTGGATGGAGGAAGCCAGCTCGGATGTTCATATCGTCTTTTTGACCGATGATCAAGATAACCAGGTCCATTGCCAAATGCCCTCGAGTAGCTGAATTGTACGACGTTAATATTCATTCAATCATTCACCCGTTTGTATGATGTAGTAATTAGTAGGCAGGGTGCGAATTCCGGTGTTGTCATCGTCACTTGACATATTCTAGATTATGAGGTCCATTGCCAGTAGTGGCCGAGGTAGCCTAGTGGCCAAGATAACAGACTCGTAGCTGGCGTATCATGAGTTCGAGCCCAGTACCACTGAAGACCCGCCGTGTAGGGGAGCGATGCACGTTAAATCTCATGAGAGCTTGAATGTACTCCCGTTGGAGTGTTGTTTTAGATCAGGGTGGGCCAACCTTTTTGGGAAGAGTGCCACTTTCTGATTTAAAAAAATGGCGTGTGCCATTTCCAGCAAAAAAAAGATGAAAATGTGAAAAAAAACTACTTATAAGCTTATTATGGGATTTGTATGCAAATAACTCATTTTTAATGCATGTCACAGTAGTGGGGATTTTAAAATAACATAATACGATAAAACGACAAAATAATATAATATAACGACAAATGTAATAATTCAAATTTTACTGTCAACTTTTTTCAGCTTGAATCAGTTAAGTTATGTATAAAGTAAAAAGGAAAAACTTGAAAGATTTAATTCTAAATAATTATTAAAAAGTTAGTACTTATTATGGCTTTTGAATTTGTAGCCTTTTTACCAAGTCATCTATGTTAGGATTATTTTGAAGAAGCAAACAAAATTAGGTTGTATTGGGTGCGTATTAGGCTGGTTTTGAGCGATATTTTCATTTTATGTTCATAAAAGAAAATATTTATTCACAAACATTTGTTGGTATAAATTTTAGATTTTTTTTTTTTTTTTTGGTCTGAGACAACCGTATTTAAATAAAAGTATTAAATAATCAGTATTATTATGTGTGCTTCAAATTCTTAATTTTTCAGAAAGTCTTCGCGTGCCACTTTTACCAGTCCGCCATGCCACACTGGGGCACGCGTGCCACGGGTTGGCCCCCCTATTTTAGATGCTAGAGAGGGTGCAAGCTCTGTGTCGTCCTCGTCACTTGACTGTGGTTCAAAATTCCGAGGTCATCGCCAAAAGCCCTAGTGTCGCTGAATAGCGTGCGACGTTAATATACACTCACTTACCCATTGCCAGTAACCTTCTTGCTGCTTTATAGTGCGACAGAAAATAAATCATAATAAGAGAAGTGGTGCACTTATCGTTGAGAAATTGCTTGAACTTTTACACATGTTATAATGTAAATGAAGTCGATTTAAAGGTCTTTGCTCACAAAGTGTTTGTTAGGAGAATGAGGGAACGAGTATTTAATTATGTCGTAGTCTAAAGTAACACGAAGACAGTCATTGTAATTCTCGTCAAGTGACCAGGACGACACCTGATCTGGCACCTACTCTCCGAATTTCCACATCACGAGGACTTTGAACCTCGACAGATTTAACGTGCATCATCTCCACAACAAGGCGGGTGCTTAAAGGGCATTAGAGCTCGAACTCATGATACTTCTGCCACGTGTCCGTGATCATAACCACTAAGCAACTGCTGCGTCGCTGAGTAAAAAGATTTAAAATACTACTAGTTGTGAATCTTAACAAGTATTATATACCTAGTTAGAAACAGAATAAAAAATGAGTTTCAACAAAGTATAAAAATACCAAAATTGATTTTTTTGAAAATTTTAGACTCTTGGTGAGTGAGGGAATTTCAACGTCGCTCTTTTAAGCTACAAGAGGGCTTTTTGCGAAGGACCTCGTCCCTAATGAGGTCTGTCATGGGTCCGTCCGTCCTCATGGTCGGGGCCGCAGTAGCCAAATGGTCAAGGTATCGGTACAAGGCAGGAATGTCATGAGTTCGAGCCCAGTACCACTAAAGATTCACCGCGTAGGGGAGAGATGCACGTTAAATCTGTCGAGAGCTCAATCGTCCTCTCGTTGGTGTTTTGTGGTGTGGTAATTAGGAGAGGGGTGCCCACTCAGGTGTCGTCCTCGTCACTTGACCAAAATGATGAGGTCCGTCGCCAAAGCCCTCGTGTAGCTTGACAGGGCGACGTTAATACTCACTCACCCGTCCTCATGGTCAACTGACGAGGACGGCACTTGAGCTGTAACCCCCTTCTATTAACTTCCATGCCACACCAACGGAGGACGTTTGAGCCTTTTGAGAAAATTGCAAATAAAGATATTTTCATCAGTGATTTGTAAAATAACATTTTTAATACAATATAAGACCATACAATAATTAATTGGATTTTTCTAAATAGTTTTTTACCTTTTAATTGGAAAATTTTTAATTCTAGATTTTTAATTACTGTTCCCTACTTCATCAACACATGTTATCAAAGATTCACAACACATCTAGTTATCTTTAAAATATCAAAGTTTTATATACTGTAACTTTTAGCCTTTTTACTTCACTTTGAACACTATCATTTCAGAATATTACAGCATTCCTTACACATATTTAAACTATTAATATAAAGTACACACAGAGAGGAATGTTTTTTATAAATTTAAAGATTTAATTTGAATGTGTATTTTAAATGAAACTCTATTTTTGAAAATTGTTACAAAAGAATCTCTATTATAGTAATCATGCATATGAATATTTATTTATTTTAAAATAAAAACAAGTTATAAGCATAGAGTTATTCATGAATATTCAAATGTTAACAATAAGCAGTTAGGGAAAACGAAATTTCTATCTTACAAGCTGTGTTATTAATTTAGGATAATCCTTGAGATCCACTTGATTTATAATTTAAGAACTACACTGAGTATTTATAAAAGCAAAACTAGACATAATTAACATTTTAAAAAACAAAATTTTATTTTAAAACTTTTTCATTTAAATTTTTCTTTATTTTTGCACACAAATATTTAAAGCTCTCGTGAATTTTGACCCCTCAGGGGGCTCACCTTCTTTAGGTGAGTACGGGTGTCACAATCCCGAGGTGCCCTAGTGATCTTTTCCTTTTCCCACGGGGTTTACTGTCTTTGGTAACACGGGCTTCACGAACCCGGGGTACCCTAGTGATCCTTCTCTATTTTCGACCCTCTTTCTTGTCATTCAATTCATTCTTTCTTTCTCTTCCCGTCTAGACCACAGATATTAAAACAAATGTTTGGCGCAGTATAGCCGAAATCGGCTCTTGCGCCAATTAAACCCAAAATCACTCACTCACTCATGAATTTTGAACTTGTAATACAGAAAAGTTACATTCTTTGTATAGAAAAATTAGAATTTTATATGATACATACTACAGACAAAATGGATTTGAAGAAAGTATAACTGAATCATAATTACGTCACACTTGCTTTCAACTGCTAAAATCACACAATATTTATCGTATTCTCATAAATAACGATTCTATGAATGCAGCAAAGGGTCCTCTATCTTGTAAAAGTAAAATACAAATGCAAAATTTGAAGCATTTGAACGTTTCAGTTACCTTGTTGCTTTATTTTTTTGCTGTTAATAAACCCTCATCCAAAAATTAAAATATATATCGCTCGTATTTATACTTTGGTGTTTCAAAAAAAGTTACATACATTTTTCCCATGTAACTTTAAAAAAAATTCTGAATGTGTGATATGTATTTCAATAATAAAATATTTTTTTTTTATTTACGATCATGTATTTGACAAGAAAGCAATATTTAAATATGAATCATTTAAATTTCAAATACATTTAAACACCGGATAAGGCAGCAATATATTTAAATATCATATAAGCATGTAGAAAACAAATTTAATCTCAAGAAAGACAATGCCTTAAGAAAATATTTAATACAATAGATAGCAGTAGGATTTAAAAATAATAGTGATAACCTTAAGACATCTCAAGTATTGAAAATAGAAGCTTCATAATTCTTTGAAGTCAAAATGAAATTATTCGATTCTTTTACACATTACTTATAAAGAAAGGAGATGTGAAAAAAGTATAAAATGTTTAAAATATAATCGTAATTTTAAAAATTATAAGCATATGAAAATAAGAAACGTTTCTGTAATAAATATTAAATAAATTTTATGTTGTGCAGGATATTTTCTAAAATAGTAGCATTTGATGTGTATAAAACTTTATAGAATTATAAAATGTAGATAATCTTTAAACCCTACCTAATTTTAGTATTATGTTTCTTTTTTATTTCAAAAAATTAAAAAATATTGAAATTTTACAAAAGTAATTCTTATATATATTTTTAAAAATATTGTATATTATTTTATTTATATAAAAATGCTACAGTGTAATAAAGATATATTTATATTTTAAATAGCCCTGTTGTGCTAGTAATTAGAGCTACTGTTTTAGACGGTATCAAGCCAACGTAAAACTTAATTAATATTTCTTACAGAAAGGTTTCTTATTTCCATGTGCTTATTCTGTGTAAGAATATGATTCTATATATTTATAGTTACATTTTTTGAAACATCATTACTTCATAGATAATGTGTAAAAGAATCGAGTTATTTAATTTTAACTTCAAAGAAAAGTATCTAACTGAAAATTGTTTATATTTTTAGCTCTCAGACAAATTTAACACCCCTGAGACCCCATAATTGATTTATCATGAGATTGAATCTTACACACAAAACTAATTCACTACTTTAGTTTTATAAATATTTTTGTCTCTCACAAAATGTATAAAAAATTTAAGATCCTAATTTGGAATATTTTTCCAGTAAATCATACAAAAATAAAAATTAAAGTACATATTTTAAAACTTCTCAAATTCAAACAACTCACTTAAGAACCTCACCATGAAAGAAACTTAAAAGCACCCTGAATAAAGCTGTTCATCAGCTATTTCTCGAACAAAAGCTCTCATGCATTTTTAAGTTCCCTGATTGATTGTTGAGTAAATTAGCCATTGCCGTTCAAGAAGAATTCATTCCATTTTCAATGCAACTCGAAATGATTCTCTTGTAAAAAATACTTCCGAAAGAAACCCTTAATAAGTGTTGAAAGCGAATTTTAATGCCAGCTCGACTTGTTCAAATAAAGTATTAACATTTTAATGAAGGACCAGTATTTACTCCAAGGATCGTGTTTCTTAGTGTGTCACTCTTTTAACACTATTTTGATAACAAGGAGAAGTGGAAAGGATTTTTCCTTTTCTGTTAAAGCTTTCAAGTAAAATTCTTCTCAAATATTGACTTTTCTGTCACCGATTGTCTTTACTCAATAAATTAATTTGGATTTAGGTTTCGAAAACGAAGAGGGAATGGTTTGAGTATTTGGACAGTTAAAACGGTTCGTTTTTTTTTTACCCGACAGAACGTTGTTGAAGGCAATAACTTTTCTGCCTTTAATTAGTATCTTAATGATTCAAGAACCTTGGAGATTTATGAGTAGGTGAAAAGTTTGAAAGTTTTTCCCTAAAACATAATTTTTCGCATTAAAAAATCATATACATTATCATAATTTAACTAGTCATTTCTTATTGATTAAGTTTGCCTTTATAGAGTTGTAGGAGCTTAGTTTAAGTTTGATGTCAAATATCATGGTTCCTTTACCCTTCATAGAGCCATTTTTTAGCAATGTTATATTAAAATATTTTGAGGATTTAGATTGATTGATGAAAAGAAATTCATTTTACATATTCATAACATCCACTGAGAGCTATTGAAAGATAGGACATCTTATGTTTTACATTTCTTTTTATTATTGCATGACATAAATTTTTGAAAAATAATTAGTAAAAGCGAAAACAAAAGGTGTGATACAATAAAAATAGAATAAGCGTGTAGCTTGAAAAAATAGAAGAATTAGCAACAATTGTTTCTGTGACGTCATTTCACGCACCTCCTCTAACCCTGTGGTCAGTTTCGTCTTACCCGACCACACCAGTTGGGATTACTGCGTCATTGAGTAAACACGTGCAATTACATTCAGCAGCAAAAAATGTCGAATCAATATCAAGTTCCTTGTGAAATTTAAAAGAAATCAGCCACGAAAACATTTCAAATATTAAACGAGTCTTATGAAGATGACATTTTGTCTCCTGCACATGTGTTTGAATAGCATAAGCGGTTTTCAGGGGGAAGGGACAGTGTGAAAGATGATGAACGTACTGGGTGCCCAAGGTAAGCGGTTAAAGACTAAAACATTGCTAAAATTCGTAATATGAGTATGTTGATATTCACATCAGTGGTCAGACAGTTAATCAATACCACTACATTGAAGTACTAAAAAACTTCGTGGGAAAAAAGGCTAGATTTGGGGAGTGATGGATGGCTGTTGCGCCAAAGCAATGCACCCGCTCACACTGAATTATGTGTTAAGCAGTTTCTGACGAGCAAAAACATTATTATGATGGAGCATCCCTGCTCCTGCACCTTTTTTTATTTTCTAGAGTTGATTCTTGCTTAAAGGGAACCCATTTTACCTCAGTTGAAGAGGTTCAGGCAAAAATGAAGAACCTCCTGAATGGCCTTCCCAAAACCATGTTCCAGAACTGTTACCAGCAATGGCAGCACCGAATGGTGAAGGGAATGTGACTACTTTGAATGTGATAATGTCACGGAGAACTGATTATGCACGTACAATGATTTGTTTGACGAAGTTACGAAGACTGATACTAATAGCTCTCGGTTTTCTTCTAGTGAGTGAGTGAATATTAACGTCACACTATTCAGCTCCTCGAGGGCTTTTGTCGATGGGCATCGTAATTTGAACCTTGGTCAAGTGACGTTGACGACGCCTGAGCTGGCCCTCCCTCTCCTAACTACCATTCTACACCAACTGGAGGTCGTTTGAACTCTCGACAGATTTAAAGCGCATCACTTCCCTACACGCGACGGGCTTTCAGCAGTTCTAGGATAGAAATCATGGCACACCGGGCTCTAGTCCGTTACCTTGACCCCTCGGGTTCTTTTAAGTACGCCGTTTACGAGAGCTTGAGTAATGTAATTAATAAAGGAAGTGCAGTAAGAAATTTTACGAAAATAAACTATCACCAGAAGCAATTTAAAAATTCATATGAGAATGCTGAATTTATCATTTTACACTCATGTCCATAAATTAAGGATAATGAAGTTCAGGCAAAGAAAGAGACAGAAGCAAAACAAATTTGACTTATTTGTAAAGTCTATTTATGAAACAAAAGGTAAACAGCAAAAAAGATGCTAGATGTTTGACATAATTAATAAAAATTGCGATTTTTACTCCCTGGAGCAAATTTTAAAAAAGAACCTATTTACAAAAAACAGTATAACATGGTTAGTATGATGGTTCATACGGAGTATGTCTCCCGGACGATGCAATACAGGCCTTACAACGCCTACGCATGCTGAGTATCAAATTACCAATCTGATCTTGGAGTATATTACACCACTCATCAAGCAATGCCCTCCAAAGTTCCGGTAGACAGGTGGGAGGGGGTTAACGGGCTGCAATTCGTCGGCCAAGCATATCCCACACATGCTCTATTGGATTCAAGTCCGGTGAGTATGCTGGCCAATCCATACGGTTGATATCCTCCGATTGAAGGTATACGTCTACAATGTTTGCACGGTGAGGACGGGCGTTGTCATCCATAAACAGAAATTCAGCACCCATGGCACCCCGAAACAAACGTACATGTTGTTCCAGAATGACATCCCGATAGATGTGGCCTGTCATCGTTACACTCTGAACATGCAGGTCAGTTCTGGAACCAAGAATAATTCCTCCCCAAACGAGCCATCCTGCACCACCGTAACGGTGTCGTTTAATGGTGTTCTCTTGGTGGTAACGGGTACCTGGCGCACTCCATAGGAAAGTCCGGCGAGAATCAGACTGCAAACTAAACCTGGACTCGTCGGAAAACATCACACAAGGCCACTGTTGAGGTGTCCACAATGCAGGCTCTCTACTCCAGGTTAATCGCAGGCGACAGTGAGTTGCGGTAAGGGGAACACATCTTACAGGCCTACGAGCATATAGATCAATGTGCCCTAAGCGTCTGCACACTGTCTGCCTTGAAACTGTCGTACCGGTAGCTGAAGAGAGCTGACGAGATAGGTCTGATGCTGTGCTCCGTCTGTTTCTTTTGGCAGTAACTGCCAAATACCGGTCCTCATTCGACGTTGTAACTCGGGGGCGAACTGTGCTGTAACATCTACTCACATTACCATCATCTTGGAATCGTTGCCAAAGCCTGAGATGACACTCTGGCCGATTCCAAGTTCCTCGGGTACTTCCCGCTGGGTACGTTCACATTCCAGTCGTCCGATAATTCTACCACGTAAAAAATCATCAAAATGCTTCCTTTGTGCCGTAACTATGCGGTTATTGCACTGAAAGTTTTTTAAAGCGCTTGTGAACAATTTTACTTCTTTACCACCATTCCTTATATACCCCTCTCTCTCACTCTCGTCATTGTGACGTACTATCCGCGCCATCTGGTGGTTTCCTGTAATTTGCATATTCTTCTTCAAGATGTGTGTGATAATTCTAATTGAATGGTGAAATTTTTATTTTAGAGTTCAATTTCTGTGTGATTCTGAATTATCTTTAATTTATGGACATGAGTGTATATGAAAAACGTTTTCATGATTCTGTAATAAATTTATAACGTATTATCGCGCAACAATGTTAACGTTCAAGATAGTCGGCTATTCAATTTTGCATGTGTCTTGCGCGCTGAATTGGCAACCATGTGTTTTGTTTCGTATAATATCGCCAATACGGTTGCGATGGTATGTTATTGCAGGTCCTCGCAGATAAATGTAGCAAAGATTGCCTGGACTAGAATAGTTGCGTGAAAAGAAAGTTGTAGTCTCATACAAAGATGTACCAAATGGGGGGGGGGACCAAATAAATAGAACTACATCAGCGTTTTTCAAACTGGGGGACTCACTTCTAGGGGGCGTGATATTCCTATGTGGAGGGGCTGTGTTTTCAATGTGTTTATAATGTAAAGTCAAAAATAAAAGATTTAAAATAGGTATTAATTTACTGAAATACAGCAAAACAAAATACATTTGACAAAAAAATTAAATACATACATACGCTGGTATACTTCTTATGAATGAATCATTACTTAACAAGGTTTTTCATAATTAATTTATCAATACTAAATTAAAGCCGTCCATCCGGTATAGTGGTTAGTGACGGCCCTCCGTTGCCATAGGGCCTAGGTTTGAATCCCGGAGAAGGCATGGGTTTTTGTGTTGTAATCTTTCTTTTTTGTTGTAAGTCTCCATGTGGTGCACGTGGTTTATAAATATTCTCAATTTAAAAATAATAAATTAAAAACAAAAATTTAATAATTACTAGTACCTCCCATATAACTACAGAATATAATATTCACCTTGATAATTTTTATGGTTTACAATGAAAGTCGCATTGTAGCTTTACGTCAAAGTACAATTTTTATATTATTTACTACATTGTTATTGTATGGGGGGGGTGAAGAAAATTATGATTGAAAATTGGATCGCCATAGTTGAATGTTTAAGCAGCACTGGATTACTTAACTCCTGCAAATTACAATTTTACAGTTTGAGCCATGAGTACGAATAGTTGTATAAATTGTACTATGGGGGTTGGTCCCCCGTTGGACAAGGAGTACCCCCTCCCTTATTATTTAAAAAAAATATTTCTAGTCAATAAAGACACGTTTTAATAAGAACTTAAGATCATTTTTGCAAAAAATTGCTAAAAAAAAGTCGAGATTTTATTTCTGAATATCGCTCACTGATGTTTTTCTAAGAATTTCTGATCATGTTCGATTGCAACTATTAATAGTAATGAATCGGTAGTATTCAGTGACCTTATTACATTGTCTTCATTCTCAACTTTCTATACTTCAACGTCATTAAATTTATTAATATTTAATGGTATAAATCTACAGGAAACTTCTATATTTTATTATTATATAAGAAAATAAGATCAATGAATCAAATATCCTCATTAAGAAAACATTAGAATCCGGTGATTTGATATCTGTTGACTACAGCGAGGTCAGATTAGTTTCATTAGTCTCAGTTAGATTTTCACAATAACATGTTATTCATTGCCTTCTGCATTTCTGCAGCTGAATTCAGAGACTAACGTCTTCAAAAAGTTATCTAAAGAGGTAAGATGTATTTTATATAGATACTAATGAATATATTTTTATATAATGTGACTGGCTATATTCAAAACCTTAATTTTAAAAAAGCGTATGAACGGATATTTTTTTTTGATATTTAATGTTTAAATAAGAACAATAAACACAGTACGATTCAATTGACAAAAATAGGTAGAAATATCAAATCTATTTTTTATAGTTAAATTTTTTTTTTACATACTTCTCTAAAAACTCACAAAATTTGAAAGCTCTAAGTTTAAAAAAAAGCAGATATATGATAACTTTTACGTTCATTTTTATTAACATCCCAAAGGCAAATCAAACTTTAAACTAACTTATCTCAGAAAGATAAAATAACTAGCTTGTCCTCATTTAAAATGCTAAGACTTTTTTTTCTATTGTTCCTGATACTTGAAACTTTTTTCTCTTGTTGCTAATAGTACATGAAATAGAAATTGGTATGCATTTTTCAATCAAAGCAATACTTTTTTTTTTTTAAATTGATTTCAGAATTTACACATTTTTTAAGAAATTTTCAATAATTGTTCACAAAAACAAGTATTATGCTATCATGTTATCGCAAAACTCAAGCCAACTTTTGTAAACATAGTTTTACGTACTTGTTAATCAAATTTAATATATGTTCGTTAATTTTTGTAGGAGGAGTAGCATTTTAAAATCACTTCATAAGTTTCAAGTTTTTCCCTTAAAAAATTAAATGGTTAGCTTTTTGTGAAATTTTCAGCACAAAATCTGTTTTACATCACACATACACATCGGAGGCAACCAAAAAAATTATGAAGATCATTGAATTAAAAAAATTTGTGTAAATCGTACCATGTCCCCTTAAGAATATTATTACAAGAAAAAAAATAGTTAAATGTATTTTGTTTTGGCCAAAAATCAAAAAACAAATTTTCAAAATTTTCTCGTTTTATAAAAATGCTTTTATATTTATAATATTTAAGCTATATGTATATATACGTAGGACTTTCCTATATACGGGCCGAACTAGTATTTTTGAAATATATATTTAAGTGGATTTATTCATGTTTTAATACATCACAGTAGAGAAATTTTAACAAAACACGCCCATTATTATTTCAATTGATAGTAGTTCTGAAAATGATGTGGATTTTTCAAAACTTTCAGCTCAGTCCTTGTATAGATTTCGATAAATATATTAGGCAAAATATTCTTATTAAAGAACTATTTTTCATAAAAGAAGAATGTTTCGAAGATATCATTCTTTTTTTACTTTTTGACCAAAAAAATTGCCTTTACCGCAGGCATTTCACGCGCGGGGTATGTCAAATCCACCCCCTAACTTATTTCAAGACTCCCCCAGAACCGTTTTTGGAAAATGAATAGTTTCTCGTATAGCTGACATTAAGGTCATATCCTTTGTAAGCCTTAACTTGTAGGTGAGTTCTAAATGTATATTTTTGGATACCGCCTCTTCGAATGTGACATATTCTGCTCGTGAATCGCCGTTACAGTTATAAATACATGATCAACCTTTAAAATCTTTCTTATGCAATGACGCATTATTGTAGTTATGATGAAGAAATGTGGTATTTAAGTAATTTAATAGATACAGTATTTAATAGATGTAATGATACAACAGTATTTTCGGATGAAGAATGTCTCTTTGCAGGGATGATGAGGAAGAATCGAATGATGAAGAGTGTAATAGCAAGTAAGATTCCTCTACTGAAATCTATCTAGATAATTTAACTGAGGGGGCAATTATCACCCTTGATAAAATTACCACGTCATATTCAATGGCTAGAAATCGTAATTGTTAGCCTATGACAATATTGTTTTGTATTACTGAATGTTGAGTTAATAAATGTGCAAATTATTTTATTGAATACTCAGAAACCACCTACTAAACATTGAACCAGACGCTGATTCCTGAAGTGATTTGGATTTCGATTTACAAAAGAATGTAAAGAATGTAGAAACAACCAAGTAATAATTCTACAGAATTTCAAAAAAAATTAAGGTTCACTGAAAACATTGCACTCACTCTGTCGTAGCCTATCACTACCCCTAAGATTATTAACTCCCATTCGCGTATTATCTAAATCTGAATATGTTGTATCCATAATTAATTACAACTAATTTAATAAATCAATCTTATTTATTGGCCTTTCTTAATTGAGAGATTACACAAATACTACTCAAACCTTAAGATCAACAAAATACAGTGGAGTACGAGAAGAATTCGATTATGAACGACGGAATCCTAACTGAATCCACGGAGAACAACGCGTACAATCAAGCTACACATTTATATTTAATTTATGAAAACAACTGACCTAATACCTTTTCTTAAGGCAGGTTCTTCTATATCTGGATTGCTTTAATGAGCGGCTTCAATCTCAGCTATCTTTCAGTTCCGTCCCGAACCGATTTAATGAATACTTTTCAATAGTCTTCTCCCGACGAATATATTTCCACTAGAAAAACTACTCTCTCAAAATCACCCTCCTTTTTCTCTTCATTTCATTTCTCCCTTTTATATCTTTTTCGAACTCGCTAAACCCGAAAATATCTCGTTTGCATAAGTCACACTTTTGGCTCCCGGTGGAGATTGGTTGAAATAAATAAAATATAGAATTTAAGAGAAGATTAGTGAAACGCGTAAGTACCCGTCACAACTCTCGATAAAGACTAAAGGAGTGTATAAACAAAGTAATGAATGCCCTAATGAAAAGAACACAAAAACTAAATTAAAGTGGGAAAAGTGTAATAAATATAACGTATTTCCTACTTTTCTTACTTTTTCACCTTTATATGCAAATTTTATTGTAAATACAGAATGTCAACACCCTTGGGTAGGAGATACCCTGCGCGTGAAATTTCGTTGGTTTTTTGGGGGCGATGAATGCTACGTTGAGTAAATTTTTTTTTTTTTTGTAATAATATTCTTCAAACAATTTTATACGTATAGCCTAATTTAAATGACACTAAATATCAAAAAATTGTCCATTTATAGGCTTTTTCAAAATTACGGTTCCGAATGCTAATTACCACGAATTAGTTATCTGCTTAAAAAAATTATCTATATCCCATACTTGAATTTACTTTTAAAAGTGTCATGAGTATAAGCTTTAATCACATATATAATAATTCCCTCTTAAGGGTTTTTAGCTTGTAATTTACGTAAAGGATCTCAGAGGTGTTAATTTTGTCTCAAGGGCGGAAAATATAAACAATTTTCAAATAGATATAATTCTTTGAATTTAAAATTAAATAATTCGAATCCTTTACGCATTATTTATAAAGGAATGAGGTTTCAAAAAGTGCAAAATGTTTTCAATATAACTATAATTTTAACAATTATAAGCAAATGAAAATAAAAAACATTTTTGTAAGAAATATTACTTAAGTTTTACGCTGCGCTTGATATTTTCTAAAAAATAGATCTAATTACTAGCAATAAGTTGATTTTATAAAGTTAAATATGTTTATTTTTACACTGTAGGTACTTTTATATAAATAAAAAATATTTAATTTTAATTTTTTTTAAATTAAAAAATTACAATTATTTTTTTTAATTTAAATATTTTTTAAATATTTTGAGATACAAAAGAAATTTTATAATGCTTAACATAGATAGAGTTTAAAAATTATGTTACAGTTTATAATCTTATATAAAGTTTTATACGTACTATTTCATAAACATAGCAGGAGAAACATAAAAATAACTTAATATTTATTACAGAAATGTTTCTTAATATCATATGCTTATAATTTTTAAATTTATGATTATGTTTTAAACATTTCGCACTTTTTAAAACCTCATAACTTTATAAATAATGTGTAAAAGATTTGAATTATTTAATTTTAATTCCAAAGAATTATATCTTGAAAATTATTTACATTTTCAGCCCCCGAGACAAAATTCTCACCCCTGAGACCCTTTATATAGTTATTGCCTAAAATTTATATTTTCTTATTTTTTATATTAAATAACAATTTCATTCGTTGCTATCTAGCTTTCTTCAATACTGCTGAATTCAAAGAAAAATCTCATCAAAAAGCAACCTAAAGTAGTAAGCATTCTAAATGTCATATTGTTTTTATTTTAAACTACCACTCTTTCTCGTATACTATTTTTTAAACTTTTTGATATCTTTCATACATACAAAACTAATAATATTAAGCACGAACTATACTATTACCCTAACTTTTACTATCATTTATCTTGTAATGAAATTTTTAAATAAAATTTTTGATTAAAATGTATATTTACTTTATTAACTGAGCTATTTTTGCAAAAATTCTCAACATATGTTTTAATCAGTTTTATAACATATGAATAAGCTATTGTAAAATGTATTAACTTCATATTTTAAAAAATATATTTTACTATTCATCTTTTTTTTGTTAGCGAAATCTGAAATATCAGTTTCAATTAGCAACAAAGTAAGACAGTGTACATGTACATTACTTCTGAAAATACCCCACATACAATACTTTCAAGAAATTTAAAAAATTTTGATTAATTGATAAACAATAGATTCAAACCGTATCTAAATTTATTTTTCAAAAGAGAGAGTTTATTATATCATATTATTTTTACTTATATAAATTTTATCGTTTGCCGTTAGAGAATTTCACAACGCAGCAGAAGACGCAATTCACATATCATATAATTAATACATGATTTTAGAATTTTCCTTAGAAAATAAAAGAACTTCAAAACAAATATAAATTTTTATCCAGACTACCTCATAATTTGATTCAAATAAATAACAAGTCTATCATACATGTTTTCTTGATACTTAAACTATTATTAAAACATAAATTAATACTTATGACAAGAAGACGATTTTAATACCTTTTTGGAATAGTAACCCATATATATCTATTTAAAGAAACAACGGAAAATTAAATTCAATCCAACACATGCTTAGTTACTCAAAAATTACCATAAAATAAAATTCAAACAAAGCGACCATTTTTCTTTAAGAAATTACTTTTATAAAGAATATTTAAATGTATCAAAAGGATAAAACAATCTGATTACTGTATGAAATTAATTGTTTATAAGCCTTACATAAATGTACTGTTAACTGCAGAATTATTTTGGCACGATTTCTTATTCTTACCATTTTATTTGTACATAAAAAATAGCATTTTGTTTTATTTATTACTTCAACTGGCTTTACAATTTGCAAGCGTAATACAATTTAACAAACTGCAAATAGTAAGTGTTTAATTAAAGTAATTAATAATGCTTGATTCCAAATAAACTTATTGGAATTCCAATAAATTTAGGTGTTACAACTAACACGCTATTGTTATTTTTTGAAAACTCAGCAAGCCGTTTAATTACTTGAGCTATTTTGCCTTATTAATTAGCTTCAAAACTCAAATAAGTAGCGTTTCTAAGAGTTCATTTGGTTCATTAATTACATTCTTTGCAGAAAGAATGCAGTAGTTCTTAAACTTCATGACGTAAATAATAGGTCTTCTGTCTCTTATCAACACATTAATTGTGAATTATTATTGCACCAAAACGTTCTAAAGTTTAAAAATAATTTGTTGTTGTGAAGCTGGTAGTTTAAAGGTTTAAAGAATATTTAATATCAGAACAGAAAAGTATTTTTAAAAATGAATTTTTTCATGCACTCTGCTGAATTGTTATTTGTATGCCTTTGCAATTACTTTTACCTTCTGTTCTTCTATAACTTTACTAGTCATTACTCTTAACTTCTTTGAGTGTTTCAAGGTGTTCTCTGATAATATATATATATATATATATATATATATATATATATATATTTTATAAGTTACTGCTAAATCCTACCATTAAATTTTGGGTTGTTTTCAAAAACATTTTTTGTATCCCTCACCTCTTGATTTGAAATGGCTTGAACTTGAAATTCGAAAATGGAAGTATAATTTTTCTATAACTTCCTTAATGTCGACTTCCGCAAAACCTATTTTTAGTGAATGGCTGATGAACAAATAAACATGCTTGCAAATTTTCAAATATGTACTTCAAATAGTACAAAAGGGAATTTTTTTTATTTATAACGCCCCTGCAATCCTCACTTTTGGTAGTAGAATTTCTCAAGAACCCATTCTCAGCTGATCTGTATTCAGCAAAAGAAATATGTTTGCCAAATCTTAAGTTTGTATGTTAAATAATACAAAAAGGGAAATTGCTTGTTTCTATAACGTCCCTGTAACCTCCAAAATCCCTTCAGAAGTCGATACCCACAAAACTCATTCTTGCACATAGATCACTACACAGCAAAAGAAATATGCTTACTAAATTTCAAATCTGAAGAGTTCTAATAGTTCCGGGGATCTCATGATGAGTGAAGGAATTAATCGCTTTTCTCCTTTATATATACAGATGAAATAAACTTTGCTAGATGTATCATTTTTTTTGTTCTATTTATTGAACAAATAAAACTATTTAATTATTCTCATTATTTTTTTTCTTTTTGTCTTACTTTTCTGTGCTTAATTTTCTTCCCTTCTCATATGAATTCTATCATTTTAAAGAATTTTATCAATATAAAGGGAATAATAAATTTAAATATGTATATTAACTCCTCCTCCTTAATTCGACTTCCCCCAACTGTAAAGCTTGCAACGGGCCTATCCCCGATTATACTAATAAGCTTCTTAGGTAAAATTAATCTTTTTAACTATGATTTCAAACTCTCTCTGTAAAGAAGACGGGATTAATGCAAATTAGAACTTCTATTTAAGTGTTTGCAGTAAAGTAGGTAGGAATTGTTAAAATTGTATATAGAAGCGGGAATAAGATAACGACCGGAGTTTCTATAGTTAATCAAGTTAAAAAATATTTTAACATAAGCCAAGTGGAGGAGTAAGTGCGCTCCCATATTAAAATAAGTGTGTTTATTTCTATGATATTTAAATTAATCAAAAGTGATTGATCCTCGGGTTTAATGTTTAAAGCTGTGCTTCTCAAATTTTCAATATTCATGAACCAATTTTCAATCATGATTTTCTTCGCCTTCCCCCCTCCATACTATAACAATGCATTGAATTCAATAATACTATACTTTGACTCTAAAGCTGCAACACAACTTTAACCTATTAAGGGCCACCTGCATATGTAAACGTCTCACTTAGCCAAAGCATTAATTAACCTGGAAGTATGTATACGACTTGCCGAAGTACGATATTTTCTACACACAGCTATTTATAAAATTATTCCAATGGCTTTGGAAGGCAATAAAAGGACCTTGACAGTGTTTGGAAGGATTCACTTATTTCAAAAGATATGCTTATTTATTCCTCTTCTCCCCCCCCCCCGCCCTAAAAACATCCCATACACGCATCTACATTGGGATGGCATTGGGAACTGAATCGCATAACTTTTAATCGGGATTAATTATAAACCATTAAATTATCAAGTTAAATGTTAATACAAGCCCATGGGGTCTCTGGTAATTACCAAACTTGTTTTTAACTTATTATTCTTAAATCAATTATAAAATTTATTGTACAGAACTAATACATTTATAAGTGTATTTATTATATCAGTGTAGATGTGTATTTAATTTTTTACTAAGTCAGAATGCATTTTGTTTGTTTACTTACAATAAATTAATAATTTCTTTGAACAATTTTTTGGTTTCCACCTTTCAATACGCTCGCCTCCCCTTGTAGAGTTACACGCCCCCTAGGCGGGCATGCCCCACAGTTTGAGAAATGCTGATTTAAAGTACATTCTTCCCTTTTGTTGTCTAATGTTATTAAGTAAAACTGATAATAAAAGTGTGTTAGAATTATACTACGGCTGATCTTTACGTGAACCCCCAAACACCAGCGTCCACAGAGACGTTACAAGCTTATGATCCTAATTGCTATGCCATTGAGGCACCCTATCAATAAACGGATTACTTACGTATTGTACCGTTGACTAATCTCGTCAAACCAAAAAACATCGCCAAATGCCTTGATATGCAGCCAATAGTAGAAAAACTTTCCCACACGTGTTGAAACACAATAACAATTATAATAATAACGATCACAGAACTCCGCAGCCGCCTATGTGTTGTTGTTCCTAATGCCACCTATTTGATGGTGTCAGATCGAGGCACACAAAATTCGTTGTGGCAAGGGACTAGGTGTAAGCCTGTAGGTAGCTTTTAGCTTTGAGCACCGTGCAGTACGATTTGGCTCGGTTCATACACGATAGATGGCGACATCCTTTATCTCCACCTCCACAACTTAGGAACCGGAGGGGAGGGAAATATTTTCCAGCCCCCTGCATCCGTGGTTGCTGCTCCGACCACCCACTAGACTTTCGGACCCACTGATTTAACAAGCACGTATTCCGTGTGTTCTCGGAGAGTATTTGGTGACATCGGCCATCGAACCCAGGACTTTCGGTTTGGCGTCCAATGCTCTAACCACTAGGCTACCCACGGCCCCAGCCGCCTATTCGATATAGTTATTAGTGACGCTGATTGTTGTGACGTAATGCAGGTGTTTGAATTCCGGAGAAGGCATGAGTGTTTGTAAATGAGAAGTACCTTCACTGAATGGAGGCACTCTAAATATATATAGATCCGCAAATCCTCTCGTGAGGTTGGTGGAAAGGGAATAGAAGTGGGAGGCCCCTGATCATCCCAAAGGTGTTCTCCCTCAAAATTGCGGGGGAACCAAGCCCAATCGTACTGCCACCTGCAGAGTGCTCAAAGCTACGGCTAACGACAGGCGTACGACTAGCCTCTTGCCGCGATGAATTTCATGGGCCTAGATCTGATGTTACTCCTGATCAGATAGAAAAATAACAATAGAATTTTGCAATGTTTTTTTGAATTGTTGATTTTTCTTTAGCTGACCGGTATCTTTTAATTTGGCGAAATTGTTTGACGCGATTCATACATAATACATAAGTTCCACAATTTGTAATATAAATTAATTGATTTTATGAATATCAAAATAAAACAGTATGAACAACTTTAACACATAAAAATATAATACTTCAATTTGAGTAGTTAAAAATGGTTATATTCGCGCGATAAATTTTGGTTGGATTTTGTGCGTAACAACTTAATCAATGTTCTTTCAGATTTCACTTATCTTTAATACATTGCACAATAATTACTTTAGAAAGAATTCAATTAACAATTCTAAATTGAATGAGAAAAATTTGCTTTTATTTTATTGCTAAACATCCTTGTTTATATAGGTATAATTCAATTAAAGTTTTTTTTTTTTTCATTTTGGAAGTGTGATATAAAAATAAATTGGTTATACACAAACATCTGCATTTTTCTATTGTTCCCAAAAACAAGTATCATGTTTCACTTAATTAAATTTTTCGGAATTCTTGATCAAATTAAATTAATCAAAACATTAAAAACTCACAAGAATTCTGAAAATTTTCTCTCGTCTGCCATCCAGTTTTATTAAATAAATAATTACATTTTATTTTCATAAAATTCATTACTTCACTTAATCATTTGTTATCTTTACTCAATGAAATTCAATTAAATGAAAAATACAACATATAACTAAAGTATAACTTATTAAAGGAATACCTTAGTTTCAATTCCTTATTAAAAAAATTTCAATTATTAAGTAACTGAAAAAATTGCATAATTCAGTAATAATCCATTTGATCAATGTATCAAACTTGTTTAAATGTCTATTAACATAATAAAACTGCCCGTATTGTAGAATAATTGCGTAATTAATCATTTCTTCTAATTTTATGCGAACAAAATAAATATCATTGACAAAATTAGAATAAAAGTAAGCAAAAAAGCAACTAATATAAAATTAGATACTCTAAAGCAGGGGTTGGCAACCTATGGCACACAGAGCAATTCTTAGTGGCACTCTGCGGTACTCTACAAATTTGTCACTTTTGAGTGGATGTGCGATGGTTCTATCCGCGACTATATTAACACCATGGGAACTATTCTAGGGGGAAATAATTAATTTAACCAACTTTCGCCGATCAAGAAAGCGTGATTATGTAAATGAATCATATTATATAAATTCTGTTTTCGCGAGTTTGTGCGTTGGCACGTTGGAGTTGGCAAGTAGGAGTAAGCGTAGAGACTGCGAGTTAGTTTGCTAGTTAAAATTGAAAGATAGAGGAATTAGTAAGAGGTCTTGGAGTTGTCCAGGAAAAAGATTACAGAGCGTGGATCCAACAACATTGATCAAGCCGAGAGAGATCACCTGCTAGTTTCCAGTGTAGGATCCGATGCATAAAAAGTACAGGTATTGTGAGCTTGATTAATTAGAAGTTAGCTTATTAGTGTGCGACGTAGTTATATTTGAGCGTAATTAAGCTGTCTTAGATTCAGTTGAGGGTCCGTAGTAGTATCCCTGTGTTATAGAATCTCACCTCTGCGCTCTACTATTTAATCGCCTATTTTAATTAGATTGTTACTGAGTCTGATTGATATTTTGGTAACAATAAATTAATTGGATTGAAATCATATCTGATGATCATTCAGTTTCTCCCACACACTAGCCGGGTTTACAGGTAGACAAGGGGTTAAGAGACAAGCAGGAGCCAACAGGTAATATATGTGGAAGTTTGAGGGTCCGTAGTAGTATACCCGTGTTATAGAATCTCACCTCTGCGCTCTACTATTTAATCGCCTATCTTAATTAGATTGTTACTGTGTCTGATTGATATTTTGGTAACAATAAATTAATTAGATTGAAATCATGTCTGATGATCATTCAGTTTCTCCCGCACACCAGCCGGGTTTACAGGTAGACAAGGAGGTTAAGAGACAAGCAGGAGCCAACAGGTATTACATGTGGAAGTTGATAAATTTGACAAATATCTTCAGAATTAGGGACATTTACGGAATTACGAAAAGACTGAAAGATAACTCTAACGGTAAGCATTTGTAAATTATTAAATGCCATTGTTGGAGAAATTGAATTGTTAGAAAAGTGAAAATTGCATGTTCCGTCTTTCTACTTTTGGTTCTACATATCTAATTAAAAAAAATCTTTCCTCATATTATAAGGAATTTACATTCCTTCTTCCTTGTGACCCGGATAGGAACTAAATGATCAGACGCGACTTGATGAACTTCAATTATTTATTTATCGCTATATCAACTCAGACACAACACCCTAAATAAGATAAATTTGATCAGTCAAAGGACGGAGGTTGTGAGACAAGATGGCGTGGGGATAATATATTCGATCATGCAAAACTACCCTTACGATAACTTATACAAAGCTTGTTTAATTTATAACTGCGCTAATAATTTAACTCTCTTGATTTCTACTTGAAATATAATATCACAGTACTTGAACTCTTGCGCTCTTCTCATCGTTGCTTTTACCTTAACACGGCTCCCATCAGTTAAACTAAGCACTTCTTAATATTCCAACTTCTCGCTTCGTACACTGTTTACGTGTATGGTTCGCAGCAGATTTACTTCGTTTCTCATCTATTCACTTAACATCCAATCTATTCGCACTTCACTAACTCTCAAACTCGTGAATAAAGAATATGCATATCAATTGAGACGATTGCTAACAGATGTCGCCATGCATATATGCAAACAATACGAAACCGTGACACGTGATTCTTTTATAGTTTGACCTTTGATACTCGTGTTTAGTTTACATTTGAACGAGTTTCAGCGTGCATTGTATTTTTTTACTGTGCTGAAAAAGTCGAATTTTATGCCTTCCGACCACGATTTGCGGACAGCATTACTTTTTTTGTTACCATCTGAAGAAAAATGCTGCCAAATCGCATCAAATGCTTGTAGAAGCATACGGTGGCAATGCTCTGAGCCGTGCGCAGTGCTACCATTGGTTTGAAAAGTTTCAAAATGGTGATTTCGATGTGAGAAAAGAGGAGCGTGGCAGACCAGCAAAAAAATTTGAAGATGCTGAATTCCAAGCATTACTCGATGAAGATGATTGCCAAACGCAAGAACATCTTGCAGAACAATTGAATGTTGACCAGAGCACTGTTTCCTGTCGTCTCAAAGCAATGGGTAAGATAATAAAGGTCGGTAGATGGGTACCACACGAGCTAACAGACCGTCAACAGTAAAACCGAAAATCGCGTGCGAAATGTTGCTTGCCCGCTAAAAACGCGTCATACCTCTATCGTATTGTGACTTACGATGAAAAATGGATTTATTTTGAGAATCCCAAGCGTAATCGGCCATATGTTGACCCCGGACAGCCGTCCAAATCGACCGCAAGGCCGAATCACTTCGGCCACAAGACAATGCTGCGTATTTTCTGGGATCAGGAGGGACCAATCTATTATGAGCTACTCAAACCCGGCGAAACCGTTAATTCTGATCGCTAAAAGCAACAATTACTTAATTTGAACGATGCTATACTCGAAAAACACGAGCAGTACAAGAAACGGCAGCACAAAGTGATTTCCTTTGATGACAACGCACCTAGCCACCGTGCTAAGCCGACTAAGGACATCGTTAAGGTGCTAGGCTGGGAGCTCTTAGCGAATGCGGCTTATTCGCCAGACTTGGCTCCTTCCGATTGCCACCTTTTTGCATCATTAGGACACGCATTGGCTGACCAGCGCTTCACTTCTTACAAAAGCATCAAATATTGGCTTGATGACTGGCTAGCCTCAAAAGACCTATCAGTTTTTTGGCTTGGTATTCACAAATTGCCCGAAAGATGAGGGAAATGTGTAGCTAGCGATGGATATTATTTCAAATAAAGAAAAATTAACAGTTTTCGCAAATTTATTGTGTTTGTTTTTAAAGCAATCGTCTCAATTCATTTGCATACACCTGGTATTAAACGTACTTTACATAATCAAGCTTCCTGTCCTCGGAGAAAATTGGGTGAAAAAATGGAAGGAATCCCCAAGGGGTTTGTAGAAGGAACCGTATAGATCCGTCACAATATGTGAAAGGTATTTTGAGTCTACAAAGAAAGTGTTGAATAACTGAATGCTCAGAATCGTGACAAATTCAATTTCCCATATTCAATCCCTGATTTTACCATATGAAAGTAAAGCGTTCTAAGCACTAGATTAAAATAAAAATTTCAATTTAGGTTTTTATTTAATTATACTGAAGGGAAATACTAAATTTTATGTAGTATATTTTCTGTCTTAATAAATATGCTTAAAAATACGTATTGCATGTACTACTTTATTTATTTTTATTTTTGTTGAAGAAATAGTTTTATTTTTGCTGTTTATTTTTATGTTAAAAATATCTTTAAATAATATAAAATTAATATGTAATAAAAATATAAATCTTTGTTATTGACCTCCATTCTCTAACTTTGCATGCATTATCGCGCAAATTGAATTATTTAAAAAATATCCCACTGTGTGGTACGCTGAATCATATTGGTAGACTGGTTCGGGACGCCACAGCTAAAAGGTTGCAGTCACCCCTGCTCTAAAGCTTTACGATTAACGTTCAGGATTTTTTTCACCATCGTTTCTGAGAAATAAGATAGTACACCCGGTGAAAAAAAACAATAATCATAAGAAACTGCATTCTTTGCAAGTTAATCGAAGGAAGTAGAGTCTCCATAGAAGAAATGACGCATACGCAGAGCCCCGAAGACGAAATAGTAGCAGCAAACCGGCTTATCAATATTATTTTAATACAAATCACGATGGCAGGCAAACGTGTACTGACAACGGGGCCACCAATGGAAGAATGTGCTATTATCCGGTGGGAATGGCACCTGTACTAGTGTGTTCATCATCCTTGAACTCCTATTGAACGTGTACTGTAAAGAGCTCATGTTTCGTTAAGTGGTCGGCTGCTTGCATTACATAATCCATGATGGATGGCAGAATGTCGAGGATGAATGTTAAAGGGGTATCAATCCACATCTACAAATGAAAACATTACAATAGTACAGAACATGTGTAAGTAACCCTCGTAAAATCTTCTTTTCTCCCTTTTTAATGGGGCTGCGGATTGCATATCTAGTACAGACCTGGTACCATTGAAGTTTTAGTACAGACCTAATACAATTGCAGACGTAATACATTCGCCGAGAATTGGTATCACTTTTTAATGTGGCACCATATTGATGGATACCAATTGCTCCAGTTTAATTTGGACTCCCAGTTTCCTCCTCAAACGGGGGAAATGTGAGCTTTGACGATGCGAAATTGCACTATGAATTTAATTTAGCCGAATGCATTTAAGCTAAACATGCACTACGAGGATTTTAACATGCCGTCTGATACTCTATACTTATTCAATAATACACTTTGACTTTAAAACTATAATACGACTTTAACCTCTTAAGGGCCATCAGTGTATATAAATACTCTCTCCGCTAAAGCATTAATTGCCCAGGACGTATATATATACGTCTTTCCAAATTACGATATTTTCTGTGCACTGCTATCCATAAAATTATCCCGAAGAATTAGGAGAGCGACAAAAGATCCTTTATAGTAATTGGGAAGGATTTCGTAATATTTGTTTGTTTATTGCTTCTCTCTCCCTCTCCGCCCCCCCCCCTCCAATACATCACATACACGTGTCTACATGGGAAACAGGGGGCGTTGGGGAGTTAAAAGAATAATTATAAACCTACAAATTATCAAAATAAGTGTTAATTTTTGTATATAATTTTATATATGACAAGCCCATGGGGTCATTGGTAATTATTAAAGCTGTTTTTACCATAGTATTGTTAAGTTAACTATAAAATAGATTGAGCAGTACTGATATATTTATAAGTGTATGATATCAGTGTAAATATGTATTTTATTTTTTTACTGTGCCAGAATGTATTTTGTTTGTTTACTTACAGTAAATTAATAATTTTTCAAATAATCTTTTGTTTTCAAATTTTCAATATGCTCGCGACCATCTCATAGAAGTATTATGCCCCCTAGCGGGCGTGCCCCACAGTTTGAGAAGAGCTGCTCTAATCTAATAATACACTTCTATTGCAAATTTGTTAGTAAATAATTTTCTAGTATTTTTTGCTTACTGGTGCTTTTTGAATTCCAGATTAATAAAAATAACTGATCATTTTGCTTTCGAAACATGCTTTTATCAACATTTATGACCAACTGGGAAGTAGCCCCACTCACAGCAGTATTTTAAATAATAACAATACACAGTTCCTTTATAAATTTTAGTTATCAACCGACCATATCTTTGTGTTTCATAACTTAGCTTTTAAGCATACTTTTTCCATTTGTCCTCAAATCATAATTCATCTAGTCTTTACTTTACATCATCAATTTAATGTTATTAATGGAAGTCAGGCAGAAAAATTTTGAGTTCTAAGCGATAACGTCTCGGAAAGATTTAACTAAGTCACATTATTATGGACGAAATAAAGAACAATAAATGGAACTTCCTTGAAATAAAGATAATTCTGTAATTATTCTTTTTTGCTCGCAAGCTTCATGTCCTGAATAATGGAAATTTCGATTACGAAGTTTCCGTTGCTAACTTATCAATAAACAGGATGCGATAACCATTTCAAAGAACTATTAGTTTCATCGTTTGTATAAAACATGGTTTCCAGAATTAAAAAAATAAAAAGGAAAATTCTGACTTTCAAACATCAAGCCCGTTTCTAAATTAAATGAATTTTGAGATATAATAAACGAGCTACTTTATATAACAAAAGAATTTTTTTAACACTGAATAAATAGAACATACATACTGAATATACACTGAACTTTTTAGAATATATATAAATATATATATATGCATATTTCAAAAATATACACAAAATATAGTTATAAACCTTAGATAACTAAAGTCATGATAGAATAAAGTCTTAGCCACAGTATATATATATTAAAAATATACATGGTGGTCCCGAATTCATGGTACAAACTTTAAGGTATCCGACTGGTTGCGGCAATTTTTTTTTTAAATTAAGGTATTGTACTTTTTTTGTTACTTTTAGATTTGTTTAAAATATTTTAAGAAAAATATGCTAAAATTAAGAAGAGAAAAAGAAATTACTAGTACTAAAATGGGAAAAAATAGGTAAAAATTTACAAAAAACAGCATAAACGCGACCCGATCTGTATCAAAGGTTTATGAACAAATTTTCAATTTTTTCATTCTAATGTGTTGCTATGTTATTCATTTTTAAATGACTTTCAGGATAAGAGTTATTTTCTTTTTTACAAAAACTAGAGCACTTTATCTCAGTTAATACATGAAATTGCTTAAAAAAATAGTGATTATATTAACATAAAGGAGTGTAAATTATGTAATAAAACAGTGATTGATAAATCTGAAGGTTAAAGGGTCTCAGGACCCTTAACATATATCTGTGCACTCGAAAAAAATATCCTTCTTGAAACCAATGTAACTTAGCAATAAAGCAAAACAATCATTTGAAATTTTTATCACATGATAATCACATATATTTACATTCGTTCTCAAATTTCCGGAGAAATTGAGAAAATTTTTTAAAATTTATATGGAAATAAAAATTGGACAATTTTTCAAAAATTTGAAAATTAGTATTTTACAGCGCGCAAAATTCTGAAGTACAAAATTGATCAAAATTTACAAAATTAACTTTACTTGGTATAAAAATGTTCACTTTCAAAGTTATACAAACTTTTAAAAAATTTAGAGAAAAAAATATATTTTTTAAATAGAATTACAACGAAAATTTTAAAATTTTAAGAAAAAAATAAATTCAAATTCAAATAAAAAAAAATTTACTAATTTTTTTTTTTTGAAAATTGAAGTATAAGTTATGAAGAGCCATATTTTGAACACGTGTATGAAATTTCAAATCGATCTCATAAATAGTTTCTGAGAATTTCTGCGCGCAAGCTAAAATTTGTTGTTTTGAGAAAAATGAAGTTAAAGAGAGAGAGAGAGAGATACGAAAGAGATAGGGATTTTGTTTAAATTTCTCTAGTTATTTCTCAATAACTTTGGAACTTTTTACAGTATTAACAACATTTTGGTATCAAAATGCTCAGAAATGTTGAGGCTTTAACATATATTTATTTCAAAAAATTGAAAAATTTGCAATTTAAGAGTCCTTAGACCCCTTAAAGCCCTTCTACTATTATACAGAACCTACAGAAAAAATTTCAGTTAATTATTTTCAAAACTTTTTAAGCAATCACTGGCCCCGTTTAAGTATTTTCAAAAAAACATATTTCGAGTAAAACGTATTTTAAAGTAGGACATTATCTTGCTTAAAGTAATGGTATCTGCTTTTACTGAAACACTTGTAGTTTTAGTTCTAGTGAACTGGAAAATGATAAACTTGGTATTTTTATAAAGCTAATAGATGGCCTATAAAACAAAATCATAAAAAAATGTGTCAATACTTCGCAAACTTTTTACGTGTACGGTTCCCTGCAGATTTACTTCGCTTCTCATCTCTTCACTTCACATCCAATCTACTCTCAATTCACTAACTCCCAAACTCGCGAATATATATATATATATATATATTAAACTTAATTTTTATAATCACGCTTCCTATCCTCGGAGAAAGTTGGTTGAAGGAAAGTTGGTCGAAAAGGAATGCCCAAGGGGTTAGTAGAAAGTACCGTATAGATCCGTCGCTGTTTTCATTTCTTTTCAAGCAACAAATTGCACATTGCCTTGGAAACCTATGTTCTTTGTCAAATATTTTCAAGAACCTAAATTCCTACCTTCAATAAAAAATCCCGGATGAGAATATTTCAGTACCTCGGACAAATTGCATCACTTAAAAACACTAGCACTAATAATTTCCTTATAAGAATTAAAAATATGCGCAAATCAAAGTTAGAAAGAAGA
The DNA here is from genome assembly GCA_019973975.1 of Trichonephila clavata. NCBI lineage: Eukaryota > Metazoa > Arthropoda > Arachnida > Araneae > Nephilidae > Trichonephila > Trichonephila clavata. The sequence goes on along the minus strand of BMAO01021546.1, from coordinate 165,763 downwards.
AATTATCAGAGTGACCGTACAGCGTACGGGCAAACTGGCTTTGGTTAGCTTTCGGTAGCCCGTACACCGTACAGGCAAAACATTTAAGGGGTTAACGTGATTCGTTACTCCATTGTGCCTGGGGACAGATGATGCCTGGAATTTTACATTCACCTCCCACTCTTGACACTGTGTATCAAAGAATATTGAATCTTTAATAAATTCCCATGGAATGGCCATGCAATTACGTCAAATTAACATTTCACGTTTAAAGCCTGTTCATTCCAGTCGTGTGGTTATGGCCACGGTAGTCTACTGGACATGATCATAGACTTGTGTCCGACGTATCGTGAGTTTAAAACCCTTGTGCGTCATGTAAAGATGACGCATGTTAAATCTTCTCGAGGTTCCAAGTTCTTCTGGTAGAGTGGTACAGAAGTCTGCCAACTCATTGGAGGCATCGTCATTTGCCCGAGGTTCAAAATGATAAGAGAATCGCCCCCAATAGCCTTCATTTTGCCTTATTGTGAGAAGTTCATAAATATTCGCCTGTCCTGTGGCTATTTTTTTCCATGGGCTGCATATTAGCAACCAAGCTTTAGCAGACATGGCAAGTACTTGAGTGGAAGCCATTTCATTGGAGGCACTTCTAATGGCGGCTTTCACTACCAAATTCGGATGTTTGAATTTTATTCTATTCAAATTCTCATTGGATACTAAATATTGCTTGATTTAACTTTTCCGCAAGTACCAGAACCAAATTGATATTCAAGGGATTGTGGCGGTCGTATCTATATAAGCCAGTAACTACTTCTGGACTGAAGTGATCATTTTAGCCAAGTGATAAGTTACGTGTTTACGGAAAGGAAGATACGAGATCGAATCTCCTTCATTGGTGATTTTGACGCTGAACAAAGAAAACTGCAGCCTTTGTACAGTAGTCGGGACGCCATCTATACGCCGCAAATGCAACCAAGCCGTTGGGCACACATGACGCAACCAACAAGCCGTCTAAATCAAATGAAGCAACAACAACTCACCCGCTCGCCATGAAAACGTAATCATTCATGCGCCTACCGACTCACTGGTAGATGAGTGTGTAGCGATGGTATCTATATAAGCCAGTAACAGCCAATGGACTGAAGTGATCATTTTGGCCTAGCGATAAGTTACGTGCTTACGGAGTGGAAGGTATCGAGATCGAACATCCTTCAGGATCTCTGACATGCCACATAATCATCTGACATGCGTGCCTTCGATTTTCCAAAAAACCGATTGACTCCATCTGGGGTCTAACCCAAAGCGTTAGGCTTACGAAATGGGCACGCTATTTCGAAGCCACCAGAACCCACTGTCCTATGGCTATAGTCACGTCAGAATATTGTTCAGATGAATCATTTGAGTACAAAATTAAATCTTTGACAAGATGCGCTGCTTATTTATATAATTTTTAATCAAATCTACTGTCATGTGGATATATTTGTATATTATTACTCAAATAATTGTATTTAATATTTTATTTTAAGAAAGGAAGAAGTATTTGTGCATAAAAAGTTATTTTATAAATTAACAAAAAAAAAATTCAAAAATAAAATCGAAATAAAAATTAAAATGTTATTTCTCTCCTATTTATCATTTTATGAGTAAATATTTTCTTACTAGTATTTGCTTAAGTACCTAGCATTCAAACATAAGGATAAATCAAAGTTGTTACCAGCATAGTAACGCAAAAATGTTTCAAAGCTTATATAATATGAAGTTAGCTGTATATGTCTGATTTATCAGCAACAAAAACACAGACATATTTAAATAAGTGATAAACCAGTTTTTCAACATTAACAAAACTCAAATTGTTATAATGGCTTAACTATATTTTCAACCATTTCTGTGAAAAAATCTTTTTTTTTTTTAAAAAAAATGCATTTTTACTTTGTGTCACTTTATTTAATACAGAACTTTTACTTTTTGGATAACTACTTCACCGAACAGCCCATTACTTTCAGTCTCTTTCATTGCTGAAAACATTAAACAGCAGCAAGTCATTCAAATAAAATACCAATTTATTCCAAGATAATTCTGTCAAACATCGTCCATTTGAATTGCATAAAAAAGAAAAAGATTTAATTTTCACGTATCAAAACTTCAGTTCGATAAGTAATTGTGTACTATAAAATAAAAGTAAGACCATTCCAAACACATGTCATAATAATATTATATTTATATTTTCAAGATATAAATTTTCCTTATCTTCAGACAGTTTAACAAATCCTGAACAAGAACTGGAGCTTCTGAAGTAATAAATTCTAAGCCATTCCTTTAGAACTGTAACTACGTCTTTCAAATGACTGTAAATTGTATGTCATTTCTTTAACTATAAAAGAATATTGCGAAGAGATTTATTTTTATTTGTTATTTTATTTTCACAGAGAACATTGCAAAAACATGCAAAGTCTTAAGCTTTAAATTCGCAGTATTCATAAATTAACTTAACACACATTAATTTTGAGAGTGAAGCAATATTCTTTTTCAATTCCTACTATTTTATAAGTTCACACACTCTATATATTTATATATTTATCTTGTTCAAATTTTCAATCGTTAATAAAATGCATTTTAAAGCATTCAATTGAGTTGAAATTTTATATACACGATTATTTTGAATGACAATACAGTAATTTAATTATAATTAATCAAAATTATTTGATTAAAACTATATATTCAAAGAATTACAAATACAGCCATATTTGTATCATTTTGGCAACTTAGCGACCATTTTGGCAACTTGTGTCAAAACTTGGAAAGGTTTTTTTTTCTCACATTTTAAAGCTCTCATTTGAGCGGAAATTTTCTATACACTATTGTTTTAGGTAACAATACGATAATTTAATTATAATTAATTAAAATTAATTGACTGAAATTAATTATTTAACGAATCACAGATGCAACCACGTTCGCTTCATTTTTAGTAACTTGGGTCAAAACTTTACAAGATTTTCTTTCACGTTTCAAAGCATTCAGTTGGACTGAAATTTTATATACACGATTGTTTTGGATAACAATACGAGTCCTTTCAATTTTCAATGTACTAATCCAAAAACCTTTAAATGTGGCAACCTCCTCCGATTTACCTTATATTTAAAAATGATTTAACCTGCGGCGCCATCTTATGACTGTATGCAGTAAATTAAATTCAACAGCTGATAGAATATATCAAAAATAACTAAATAAGTAACAGAAATATATGGAAAGAAAAAAAATGGTACTGGTTGAAATGAATTTTTTTTTAATTTGCTAAGAATCTTATATCATTTTTATGGAAAATGCTTGCCTAAGTTCGGTGAAATTTGTTGTTCTTATAGAATTATTCTAAAAGTAAGATAATCATTGTATTGAAGAAAAGTAGAAGTACAATTACTACTCATTGAGAGCAATTCAATATGTATTTCATAATTTCCATAAAATTCTGAATTTTTAATTTACTTTTAATTAATGCATATATTATTTGAAGTAAAATAACTGTATCCTGTTCTTTTTTTTCAGCATGATGAATTCGTTGAACACAACCCAGGATTTACCATCCCAATTAGTCAACGACACTTCAATACACGACTCTGAAGTGCATCTAGAATACCACCGAAGTTACATAGCCAACATTTCTGGAAGCATTGCTACTATCTTCATCGCCCTAGTTTCCATAATTGGAAATCTTGCTGTCATCATTGCTTCTAAATGGGATGAATATCTAAAAGTCCAAACTGGAAATAAGCTCATCATGTATCTTTCAACCATTGATATCTTAACTTCAGTGTTTGTAATGTTTCCATCAGCCGTAGCAGTTGCATGCGACTACTGGCCATTAGGGAGTAATTATTGTCGAGCCCATACTATATTTAACTATTTATGTGCATGTTCCTCTTCTTTTATTATAGCTTTCATCAGCCTAGATCGGGCCATTGCAGTCACCTATCCCCTAATCTACACGACTTTAATAACCGATAGGATGATGTTCATGGTTTACATATCGGTTTTCTCTTTAGGTCTACTGTTTGCAACCATTGGCAGTATGCCAGGTTGGTATGGCTACAATTACAGTTTAGGTGTGTGTTCTTCAAACTACAATACAATTAATCAGGAAATGTTTTTCTACAGTGTCATTGCAGGTGCCTCTACATGTTTCTATTTCCCTGCTCTTGTTATCGGTACTTGCAATGCTGTCATTCTAGTCACTGCAAGAAGATGTCATAAGGCCGCTCAAGTTCTGTTTGTGAGGCGCCTTCAGCTCCATCCTCTTAATTATTCGCACATGCGCAAAACCATCAAGTCTATGATAGTTGTTGTCCTGGTGTATTATGCTTGTTTCACACCGTACTCAGTTATCAAGCAATTAAAAGTCTTTTTCGGAATTAATGTCCCTGCATGGTGCAATTATCTGACAACGATCTTTATATTTATATCCTCCGCGGTGAATCCCTTTATATATGCGATTCTGAGAAAAGATTACAGAGAAGCATTTAAAAAGATTGCTAGAGTGTTGGCAGAAAGGTGTATTCATTGCTATTAATTTCTAAAAGACTTTTCAGATCCGAGGACAGGCAAACTCTTTCTACGGCAAGCCCCTTTGTCTACGAGAAACATTCAAAAAACAAGTTTCATCATTGTTTTTTACGAGTAAACTTTATCGCCGACAATAAAATTACTAAGCACCCCTTGCACTATGTTTCGATATAGTTGCCTCTAACATTGAGACATTTTTCGCTGAGTATTATCACTTTGAAGATCACTGGTAAAGCTTAGTGCCCTGCAATGCACGGAATTCTCATACAGCCAGCAAAGCAGTTTTCCTTCGTGATTGTGAAGGGACGTTCACTTAAACCTTCATTCTCTACATTCTACCTTCCTTCACTGAATATACACCATCTCTGACTAACCATTTTACAAGACATGATCTTATCACCTCACATAGATTACAGAGTTCATGGATAACGAACACGTAGCACTCACTTCTCCATCCATACCGGATAACAACACGCACTTCCACTGGCAACCATGCTGTCAGCACATGACTATTTGCCATCCCGATCTGTATTTGAATAACCTCGGGAACTCCTGTCTGCTGCTATTCTCTCTTCTTCGATGCTCTGCGCATACGTTAGATCTCTAACACTGATGCTACTTTCATCGTTGAACCAGCAATGGATGCGGGCTCTTATGGCCATGTTTGATGTTTGTTTCACATCTGGAATATTATGTTCTTTTTTCAAAGGGACAAAATTTACTTCTGTAAAATCCCTCGTAATTCATAAATTAAAAATAGGTTAGTAAAATTTAAGAAGCTTCCTAGAGAGTATTAGCATTCATTCTGTAGTCTATATTGTTGAATCTTTCTGTAGAGAAACTGTAATGTGATGACAAATTATACTTCAAGAACAAAAAAGAGAATTTACCGTATGGCAAGACAAATATTTTATAGGGCATTTATTTATTTATTTATTTATTTATTTATTTATTCTTATAAAACTAAATGTGTTATATTTTTAGATAATTTTTACTATATTATTTGAATTTATTATATTTTAACCAAGAGTCGTCGATGTTTTTGTCAAATTCTATTTCAAGAAATCCTTCAAGTCCAGTTAAATACAGCCAGTAGTTATCGATAAAATAAGATGATAGTACTGCTTTTGAACTTTGCTCAGAATTCAAAATATGTTTTGTAATAAGTAAATACTATGCCAGTTTGAATTTCGCAATCTATATAATGTATACTTATAACTTATTTATGCTGCAAAAAATATTTATTATATAAACATAAGGTATTTACGCATTATACCTTCAGCAAATTCGTCAAATCAAAAGACGTCGCCAAATACCGCTATATACAGCCAATAGTGGAAACCACTTCCCCATACGTTCCATCACAATAAATGTAATGATGACAGCATTTGGTGATATTTTTTAATAGGCGATGTCTTTTCGTTTGGTGAAATTGATCGAAGGTAAATACGCAAGTACCAAATATACTTATACATATGTTAGTAGTTATTCTATATAACACAAAAATTTTAAATATATAGGAATCTTTAGTTAAAAAAATAGATTATTTCACATAACTATATATGTAAACATTAGTTTGACTAGTTTAAAAGGTATCAGTGTGACTTGCTTAATTAGTATTACTGCAACTCAACTCGTATTCTTGCTACTTTTCTTCGTATTAAAGTAATGTGGAACGAATCATTTTTAGAAGTAGTTAAGATTGCAGGCTAAAGTGTATTTTAGATTATTAAAATTTATTGATGTGCTTTTTAACAGAGAACTCTCCAACTAAACTATGCAATCTCCAAAAGATAACAAGAGATTTAATGAAATACTCTTAAAAATATAACTCTAACAGAAAACTTTTCTTTCCATACATACCATAAAATTATTAAATAACAATAAAGCAAGTATTATTATGATTGGCTTTAAAGGTGTTATTGACTTTTTTATAACTGATTAATGTAGAATGAGCTGTGTTATTCAATAGTTAAAATTGCATATTAATAATAAAGCAAGTATTAGTATGATTGGCTTCAGATATGCGACTACTTGTGACAATTTTTTTTTATAAAAAATTGGAGATATGGGAATTTTTTGTGATTTTTAGATTTGTTTTGTACGTTTTAAGAAAAAATATGTTAAAATTATAAAAGATAAAAAGAAATTATTATTATTAAAATGGGAAAAATGGGTAAAAATTTACACAAGAATAACATAAACGGGGCCCATTCTGTACCAAAACTTTATGAACAAATTTTCAATTCTGATGTGTTGTTATGTTATTCATTTTTAATTGATCTTCAGGATAAGATATATTTTAATTTTTACAAAAACACTAGAGCACTTTATCTTAGTTATTAAATTAAATTGTTTAAAGAACAGTGATTATATTCACATAAGTGACTGTAAATTTTGTAATAAAACAGAGTGATTGATAAATCTCTAGGTTAACACACTTCTACTATTATACAGAACATACACAAAAAATTCTAGTTAATTATTTTCAAAACTTTTTGAGCAATCGCTGTCCCAGTTTGAGTATTTAAAAAAAACACATTTCGTGTAAAACGCGTTTTAAAGTATGACATCTTGCTTAAAGTAATGGCATCTGCTTTTACTAAGCCACTTGTAGTTTTTGTTCTAGTACATGGAAAATATAAATACACTTGGTTTTTTTTTTATAAAGCTAGCAAAATGGCCTATAAAATAAAGTCATAAAAAATTTTTCAATTTTTGGCAAAATTCACAATTTAAGGATAGTCGGATACCTTAACATATAAAATAAATGTACATCTCTTTTTTTCGAATAATGTCAAAAGGATAATAATTTTGCTGAATGAAATATTTTTTCAATATTTTTTGTAATTTCAAAAATATTGAAAGAAGATCCTGACTAAACATTGAAAAAAATTAAGAAAAAATTGTTGCTCCATAAAAAATTCAAATTATTGTATATTTTTAATAATGATGTATTAATCTCTTCCTTTTAATTCTTGAATTTCAATTAAAAAATTGAAATCTATTTGTATCAGTAGTTTCTTTAAAAAGGACAAATTTTTATATTCAACTCTGAAATAGATAGACAAATAAATGAGAATGCTCAATATTTTTAACACAGAAATAAAATTAAAAAACTCTTTAAATTAATTTTTTTTCTAGTGACAAAAAAGAAATAAAATTTATTTTTTTTGTTCAAGAGTTTGAAATAAATTTAAAGAAATTAATTTTGCTTTGAAATTGCTTACGGGTGACTTCAGAAATTTTTTCGACATTTTTACGGTGTAGAGGGGCTGGTGTATGGTTAGACATATCAAATCCAGGAACGTCTTAAGACTTCTTGAGGCCAGAGGCCTTAACGTAAATATAAGCCCTGGGTCCTATGTAATGGTGGTTGAGTTTCAACAACCACCAGTGTATGAGAGTTAGAAGGAAAACTAGCCATAACCAAAACAATACAATTTATTTACAAGTTTCAACAACCTAAAAATCTTGAACAACCAAGATTAGGAATTGCACCGTAAGCTAACTAAGGGAGCAAGAGAGAGGAAGACTATATAAGTTAATTTAGTATAAATTTAATAACTTACTTTTAGCCAACTCTAATACTATTCAAATATCAAATTATAAATTATATATTATTATAAATATTATAAGCAGATAATTTACAGCACACCTTCGTCTAGCTTTCTATTAGCTTAAGTTAATCCTCACTGCTACCCTTTACATTCTAAACTCTCTTTCACGAAACCGAAAGCTAATACTTAAATACCCGACAAAATGTACATATATCGCGTTTTATTCTTCGGCAGGAAGTTATTAATTAAATAATATTTTTAAAAAAGTATTTCCTCAAGAGGTTTATTAGGAAAAACTTGATAGACTCGTTACACCTACACAAATGTAGGCCTCACCTGTCACCCATAAAAGTAGACAGTGCTTAGCATACGTTGTCAAATACTCGTACAAACTGGAAACAAATAAATGTTCATGACTTACAATCACACAAATCGACTGTCTTTTGAATTAATGATTAATGATGGTGCATGGTGGTAGGCCTAGGCCTATTGTGACATCTGTGCGTCCCCCTTTGGGGCACCTGTGACTTCCCTCCCACATCAGGATTAGTTTTAGGAGAATTGATCACCACATGTGCAAAAACACCTGCAGTCGTTAATATATTGCGCGGACGTATCTTGGTTAGCCCTGGCAAACTTTGACACGAGATGAAGACCATTCCGCCCACGACCGGATGTAGGGAGAGAAAAAGACGCCGACAACGGTCAACCGCGGAGATGGAGAAGGAGCCGTCAGAGAAAGAAGAGTTTGGAGCTAAACCTTCTTAGTGAATGGACACCAAGATTAACCTCCCTCACAAAACTATAGATATTTTGGACTCTAAAATCATCTAATAGTACTAAATTGTAAGTTAATGTAAATAATAGCTGTGACTTAATTAAACTAAATTATTATATTCCAAGTCACAATTCCTTTATTGAATCAAACGTCACACTATACATGGACGAGAGTCATCACATGTAGCCAGTTGACATATCGTCCGAAATTCTTAGTTTTTCTGAGAATATAATCGGAAATAAGATTTGACCTTTGAAATTATTTGAATCGTTATCTTACTATGGATGTGTCAAAAGCGAGACGAGGCCTTCATTGTGGCCGAGGCCCTGAGCCTGAACCCAGTTGTCCTATGCCTTAAAAGATCCCTGATCAAAACACAATAATCTCACTTGGCCGATTGTTGAAATTTAGAGTGTGGAGTATCCCTGCCTCTGAACCATGGTTCAAAATTACGAGATTCTTCGCCAATAACTCTCTTAAGGATTCAGAATGCGACATTAATAAAAAATTGTAGTGAACTCTTGTCCCATAAATCGGGGAGCAACCAATTCAGGAATAAAGGCACTTAACAACTGTCTCAAAAAGGTATCCCTTTTCGTGACAGTCGTCTAACCCGTGTACTTTAGACTCGAAGGTGGTCAGTTCGAATCACTCTGCCCCAAGCAGCTGCCAAGGTCCTCAGAGGTGATCGGTCATCACCAACACTTGTCACCAAGCAATAAAACTGTAGCGATATCATCTACATAAACCAGTAACAACCTCCGGAAAAGAGGGATCACTTTTGTCTAGTAGTCGTGTTACGTGCTACGGATCCATAAGTCACGGGTTCTCTCCTCCGGATATGAGTCCCTTTATTGGTGACCTTAGTTGAATTTAGATAAGCGCAACCATCTGATCTCTCGTGGCGTCATCTATCCACACTAAGAGCAATCAAAAGTCATCAGACTCACTTAACACAGCAACCAAAGTCGTCAGACTCACTTGGCGCAGCAACCAAAGTCGTCAGACACACTTGAAGCAACAGCTGGTCATCCCCAACGCTTGTCACCAAGCAAAAAAACTGTAGCAATATAAGCCAGTAACAATCTCCGGACAAGAGTGATCACTTTTGTCTAGAGGTCATCTTACGTCCTACGGAACCATAGGAATGAATCCAAATGAATGTGTGTCTGTCTGTCTGTACTCGATAGATTCAGAAACCATACATCCAATCGCCGTGAAATTTTGGGAAATTATTAGGTATATCCCCGGGAAGGATTTTGAAAATTTTTTTTAAATCAGAGTTGGGGCTCTAGGTGCTCCCGAACAAATATCCCAAAACTATATATATATAAAGGAGAAAAGCGACTAACTTCTTAATGACTGACTGACTGACTAATTACGATATCTCCGGAACTATTCAACCATAGGCCATGGGTTTTCTCCTCCTGATATGAGCCACTTCATTGGTGACCTTGGTTGAATTCAAATAAGCGCAACCATATGATCTGTCGTGGAGTCATCTCCCCGCACTAAGAGCAACCAAAAATCGTTAGACCTACTTGACGCCCCAAAGTCATCAGACTCAGTTAACACAGTAACCAAAGTCGTCAGACACACTTGACGCAGCAACCAAAGCCATCAGACACACTGGACACAACAGCAACAACACACAGTCTCGCCATATCAAATATATTGTTCGTTCACATATCCAACAACTCACTGGTGGGGCAGTAATGTAGCAATTCATCTACATAAGCCATCAACAACCTCCGGTCAGACTTGATCATTTTTGTCAAGTGGTATGTTATGTGGTTACGAATCAGAAGGTATGAGTTCTGTCCTCTTCAAAACATTGTGATAATTCATATCGCTTTAGTTTGATGTCTAACTATGATATGTTTATATTTTAAAAGGTGCATTTATTGTTATATAAAATCCATTGAATCCAATCACTTCAGAAGAATCAACTAGCTCCATTATTCAAAACTAAAAAAAAGTCATGTATCGTACTTCGAAAGAGATGTCAAGATTGATTGTAAATCTCACACTTTGAAGCTATACGAGGGCCAATGGTAGCAAGGGACATTAATTATCAAAAAGTTTTAAAATCCAGACTTTCACATCTCCTTTATTATTTTTTATCTACTTTGAAAATAAATACTCCTTGCACGTCAATGAAGCACAGCGATTAAAAATAAATTGCCAAAATAGTATTTAGGCTTAAAACTTTTATTTTTTAACTTACTTTAACTTTGTATTTGAATGAATAATTGTTTATTTCGCTAAAGTTATTGTAAAATGCTCAAAAATAAAAAGGAGTATTTTACTCACTTTGCAGGATTGCTGCATTATTAAATTTTGTAAAATCGTAAACACCATAAGATATGTCAATTAAGACTTAATGTTAAAGAATAGTATCCTTCCATTTCATCAGATATAAAAGTTCTCCAACAATAATATTAAATTTTGTCCTGACTATTCTATCAAGGGCAGCATATTTTATCAAAATACAAAGTTGATCCGTTTCTTCCATTACAAAATGTGTTTCTCAAATGTTTTCCAATACGGCAATGCTCAATGAGTTATCCCCTTACATGTTACAAAGAAAAACAAATTATCTATGGAATATTTTAAAATGTTTAAAACGTTACATTATAAACACATGTATGAATTATAACATTGCAAATTTTAGTCATAATTGTAACATTTTTCTCTCTGAAAATGAGCCCCTCGTATAATTAAGGGTCTGTTAAATTTGGCAAAGACAGCCTTAAGGTATCCGACTTCTTGCGACAATTTTTTTTTTTTTCAAAAAGACAGAGATATGGAATTTTTTGTGGTTTTCACATTTGTTTAGTACATTTTAAGTAAAATATCCTTAAATTAATAAGATAAAAAAGAAATTTTTATTACTAAAATGTGGGGAAAAATTGGTAAAAATTTACAGAAAATAACACAAATGGAGCCCATTCTGTACCAAAAGTTTATAAACAATTTTTTAGTTTTTCAATTCTGATGTGTTGCAATGTTATTTATTTTTGAAATGCCCTTCCGGATAACGATATTTTAGTTTTTACAAAAATTAGAGAACTTTATCTTAGTTATTATATGAAATTGCTTAAAATAACAGTGATTATATTCACATAAGGGACTGTACATTTTGAAATAAAACAGTAATTGATAAATCTGAAGGTTAAAACACTTCTACTATTACACAGAACATAGACAAAAAATTTCAGTTAATCATTTTCAAAGATTTTTGAGCAATCGCTGTTTCCATTTGAGCATTTAAAAAAAAACTCACATTTCGACTAAGTCGTGTTTTAAAATATGACATCTTGCTTAAAATAATGACATCTGCTTTTACTAAAACATTTCTAGTTTTTGTTCTAGTGAATGGAAAATAATAAACTTGGTATTTTTTATAAAGCTAATAAAATGGTCTATAAAATAAAACCATAAAAAATTGTCAACTTTTGGCAAAATTCACAATTTTAGGGCAGTCGGATACCTAAAATTATTTATCATTTTTTTAAAAAAATCTGACATTGACTTTATTTACTTGTTTAGTATTTCAATCACAAGGAATTATTTTTACACATTTATATAAGACAGAAACTTCCAATTTTATATTTAACCCACTAAGCAGAATTTTAAGAAGCAGTACAAGTTGATCACAGAACACGAAATTACTTGACAAGTTTACATACCATACCCACTCTAAAATAAACAATGCGACATTCATCTTCACATTTAAACTTCTATAATGTCTATTCAACAGTTTATGTCTTATTTTTATAGCAGACCGTGTCAATAAGCATCACAGAATAGCCAGGCTCAGCGTGAAATACGCAGCAGAATTAACAACCGAATTCATAGCTTTATGCCCCGCGTCTTTGTGAGAGCTTCGGTATAAAACGCAGCCGTTAATCCATAGCAAACGCGTGCCAATACACTTTATTACCTATTACATAGCATTTTAGCACCGAGAGAAAATCCAGGACTGCTGCTTCATATTCGTTCACTTCACTAAAAGAGTTATTATTTTATTGCATTTTTATCGCCGATTTCTGCAGAGGCATTGCTGTTTTTTGTCATTAACTCGATTTACCCCACGGTGAATCAAAGAGAAATGCGCAATTTTCTCGCACGTTAGTCATTGTTTTCTTGAAAGGTTCCAGGGATTGTCATCTTTTTGAATCTTTTTCGATATTTGATTTTGGTACTCTTTTGGAATAAATAATGCTGTTTTTGTTTTGTGAAAGTATTTTGTCTTGTTATGGTCACACGTCTGAGTAAAATCCGGATAAGGAAATTAAACTTGTAAGTCGTTTTCGAAGCTGTTCGTGTGCTACCTTAAACAAAAATAAAATGTTTCCTTTCATAAAGGTTATTATTTTCCCTATAAATTTTCCTGAATCAGTTTTTCTTAGCAAGATCTTAAGAAAATAGATCAATTAAAAGAATAAAACCCTAATATAAGCATTTTCGATACAAAAATTAAACATTCATAAAATTGAGAAGTATATGTTGAAATTTACAATTTTTTTTTCAAGAATAATGTTACATGAATTTCTATTTTGTAATGCTGTGATATTGAAATATTTTAAATACAATGCACATAAATGATAGAACTTTAAATATTAATTATTTAATTGACAATGGGTTTTTAAAGTTCATTTATGTTAAAACATTTTCATGTAATCAAGTTACACTTTAACATGTACTAAAACAAGTAATATAAAAGAAAATTAAGTCAGTTTCTACTTAGGTCAACAAAGAAAAATTTTATTTTATTATTAAATAATTACAAATTATAAATATGTATATACATATGACGGAATCACAATAAGAAACGACACAATAGAGAAGGATTTTCCTTGCAATTTTCCATTTTCCTTTCTATGTATGGTGTTAGACTATTCTTGTTTTGTTTCTTACTATTTATTCATTAATTAAATTTTATTATTCTAATAAAATAGTATAGCAAAAAAGAAAACACATTCTCAGAAATTAGGCAAACCCAGGTGAGATTCGAATTCACGATCCTTGAATTTGAAGTCCAACGTCCTATCCATTGCGCTACAGGAACACAACGATAAAGTTTCCTCTCTATATATGCTATTGGACTATTATACTTTTGTTTGTTACTATTAATTTATTTTTTAATTAAATTTATTAATTAATATTTGAGAAAAACTGTATTAACATCAAGTGCCATCCACTAAAGGTTTAAAAAATGTATTTGAACTGGAATGGATGAATAGAAAACATTTTATTAATAATTGAAAATTTGCACAGAATGTATATATATATATATATATATATATATATACATAAGGAGAAAGTGAACTAACAGTAGGAATTTAAAAATAATTCTCTAACTCGAATTTTAACTCTCGCTTACCATTCTTTTGTTCACCCTTCTAAAAATTATAATTAATTTATCTTAATTTTCTGAAAATTTCTGTTCGATTATGTGTTGCCATTGAAGAAAACATGATTTCTCATCCAAAATATTCAATGGATTTAATCACCAATATGTATAACTATACACTTCAAAATTTCAAAAATAAAAAGACCTTGCATCTACTTTACATCGTCGAGCCAAAACATTATGAACACCTTCACATTTTTCAGTGAACTTGTCTGGATAACATGGAAACCACGTAATTAAGATAAGATAGTATTTAACTGTTCCTGGAGAAGGTAAGCTATAATTATTGCGCTTACATTTGCGAGTGAGGTGAAAAGCGGCTGGTCTAAGCGAATTTGAAAGAGAGCAGATTTTAATTGTCCGTAAGCCTCGGAATGAATATCTACGAAACAGTATGACTGAAAGATTGTTCGTGTACTGAAAGATTGTTAGTGCTGTTTTTAGTACTTCTGTAAAGTGGATAAACCAGAAGTAGACACCTAGCTGTTGGTCATCCCCACTTCATCAAAAAAAGGACGTCGGAAATTGTCCCACTTGGTAAAACAAATTCAGCGTCAGATAGTGACTCAGATGACAGCCCAATACAATGCAGGTTCAAGTACTAGTGCTTCGGAACATACACATCACTGGACAGTGTTCGATATAGGGCTTCACAGCAAACGTCCCATTCTTGGACCTCTGTTGACCAAGCGTTATTGCCAACTACGTTAAGATTGGGCTCAGAAACATTGAGACTTGACCATAAATAAGTAGCAGAGAGTTTCCTGGTTGGAGAATCACGATTGCTCATTCATTACGTCGATGATTGTGTCAGGGTGCGCCGTCTTCCATATGGAACAGTTGCTCCATCCATGTACTTAGACTGGTAATGGTGAGTTTATGCTTCAAAGAATGCTCTCATTGATTAAACTGGTACCCTTTGTTGTAGTAAAAGAAACTGTGAAAGTTGTAGGCTATCAGAGTATAATTGCTGATCAGTTTTAACCTCATATGGCGTTTGTTATCCCTACTGGAAACGGAATCTTCGAGCACGACAGTGTCCCATGTCAAAAGGCTAGAGTTGCTTTAGAAGAGTTCGAAGAGCATAAAAGTGAATTCCAATTAATATATCTTAATCTCATAGGGCCATTTGTGTTTTCTTAGAAAAGACAGCTCAGATATCAAACATTTCCATGTCGGAATATCTCAACTTTACGTGATCACTTCTCGGACAATTAGTACAACCTGTCTCCAGCCATCTACCAAGAGCTTGTGGTATCCATGAATAGGCGAGGCAGCTGTTTTGTAGGCAGAAAGTGATGCGCATCGTGTTATTGTGTAGGTGTTCACAACGTTGTGGCTCTTTGGTGTATATCTAAAGTATTTTTGCAATGTTACTTCTCAATGTGTAAAGTATATTTAGAAGTTTCAATCTGTTTTGCAAATTTTTTTATCATTTTATTCAGTCTTTTACAAGGAAATAACTATTAATAAATCATTTTTATTATTGTATTATCTATCTTTTACATTCTAAATCATTGGTTCAAAACATATAAAGTTTAATTTGAACTTTTCTGAATGAAACGTAACATTCAAAATGTATTTTTCCATTTTCCAAAGTGATCGAATATTGTGTTCTCTCGGAAGATTTTTTTTTAACATAAGCAGTAGCATTAATTGATTGTTTCGAAATACACACAATTCAGAACTCAAGTTTTATTTAAAAAAGCTTATTTCAATTCCGAAACGCATTATGAAATCTTAGCTAAGTACAAAAAAGTAAAGAAATAAAATACAGTAACTGACTGGATTGACAAATTTTAGAACTTTAATACAGTTATTTAAAAATTTAATATCTTTTAACTTTCATTTTTGAGATAAGTTATCTGGCTAATCTCGGAACTGTGATTTTAAAAAAGGGTAAGAATAAATATTTTTTATACTTAGTGTCACTTGAATTAGATTATACACATGAAATGATTTTAAGTATATTATTACAAGAAAAGAATTATTTTAATGCAATTTTTTTTGGCAAAAAATAAAGAGAAATGTCTTCAAAACATTCTTCTTTCATAAAAATGTTTCTATAACAATAATATATTTCTTTTGCATAGCTAAGACAACTATACAAAGCTTAATCTAGAATGGTAGTAATATATAATTTTGAAGTGAATTTATACACATTTTAAGTTACCATTGAGAAATTTTAACAAAAAAAACACTGGTTATAATTTCAATGGATGATATCTCTGTAAATAATGTGAATTTTTCAAAACGCCTGGTTCAGGTTCTGCATGAAATTCTTAGCCAGAAACAGATAAAAAAAATATTAATTTTATTGAAGCATTTTCCATAAAAGGAGAATGTTTTGAAAAAATGTCATTCTTCAATATCTGTGAAAACATTGCATTTTAATCACTTTTACTTGAAATAATATTCTTAAGACAATTTTATTTATATACCCCTCTTCAAATAACACTAAATGTCAAAAACATTATTCATTTATACTATTTTGCAAAGTCACGGATCCAAACAAAATCAGTCACTTTACTTTTTTTTAAAAAAAAAATTTTTAACTAATTTCATAACATTAATTAATTTCATTTAAGTATATCCATTAAAAATAATGTGTCTCATTTATCTGAATGATATTTTATTTCATGAATTACAAAAATTTCCATCGCTGATATTTTCCACAATCACTTTCTTATTTACCAAAATCACTTTACAAAAAATGTTCTAAGCCTACAGAAAGGCTAAAAATAAGCTGATTTCTTGTTTCTTTTTCATTTCGGCATTCATTTGTGGTTAAAGGAAACATAAAATTAATCCCACGTAAAAGAAACTGTTTGTAACACAAACAACAAATCGCTTATGAATGGTTAACTCTGCTTAATGTGCGTCGTGTCTCGACTAATAACCAATGAGATCGAACGGAATTCAATGGCCTGGAAAAACTCTCCTGTAAATCACAGCAGTTCAGAAAGAAAAGCTTTTCCTCGGCCTATATTACCAGAAGTGAACTTAATAGCTTCTTTGGCAGAAACGTTGGGGAAGATTTACAGCATCCAGTTTTCACAGCTATTCCAGCTTCATCTTGATCCTGAGTAAAACGAATGGAAAAAGAAACTGGGAAGGGAAAAAAAGAAGGATAAATCAATCCACCATCGGCCTGCGTCAAATCATTAAGGGAATAGTTCCAAATCTGGCGACATATGGTTAAATCGATGCCATGAAATGGCGCCAAAACGTGTCTAAGAATATTATCCTAGGCCTTGTTATATCTTATAAGGTACTTTTGATAAATATCACCTGGAGCATAAAAAAGGGGATTCTTAAGCTGATTATCAGTGAAAAGTTTGGTAGTAATTGGAACGTGTACATGTTTATGATCTTTCCATAGTGAGTTAGTATAGTTTTCTGAAGAAAGAAAAAATACTACTATAAAAAATAGTTGAAGTAAAAAAGAAGAGATATACGTCTGAGAATTCTGTACTTTTATGATAGCCAATCAATTATATGGATTAAGTTGACTGCTGTAATCTCGTTTACTAGAGTCATAAAAATAACCCGCTAGTAATCAGTTGCTGGACTTGTTATTGTTTCTCACTTCATCGAACAATTTCTAGTTAATGTGAAGTTATATTCAAAAGAATAATCATTAAAAAAGTTAAGGGCATTTCTAATGAGAATGAAAAAAGATTATGCATGATTCTTTTGTTTTATGAAAACTTAAGTTCGTCTTACGTTTCGGAATAAATTTTGTAAAAATGAATGTAATTTATGATTGATATGCTTCCTAAACTCCCCCTATAAAGGTATTAAAAATTATTATTGACTTCTGTGCCACTTTTCTCAAAAAAAAACTCTTAAAATTACTAACAGAACTGGAAAAGTACTTTACTATTGGTTTTGAGATATTATAAAATGCTTATAATTATAAATATATCAGTGTGTAATAATAAGACCTCCAGTACCTAGTGTTAACTGAGTAGTAAGGATTTTTTTAAATTACAAACTTCTACAACTAATTTGATTTAAGATCTAACGCAGATACGAAAAGAAATCATTTTTCTATTATTAAACAAGCAAGTCAGAATTGCACACAGAAAAATATATTACTTTTCCTGATATTTCCTTTAGAAAATGAACTTCTGATTTCAACTGAAATTCATTTAGGTTTGAAAATAATAACTTCATGCATACGAAATAAAATCAAAATTCAAATTTACCATGAAAAAGTACTATAATGACGAAGACTTGCGAAATGCATAATCAATTTCACTCTCATTGTGTTTATGTACTGAAGAGGAAGTGAACTATATATATAGAAAGAGAGAAATTCCTATCTATTTTCATGTAGTAGCCACCTTTCAACCTGTAGACACTGAAGATTCGTTTCGGCACTGACACCGGAAGCATTAAGAAACTATACGAAATCACAATATATCTCAATAATTTTTCACAAAAATTTGACGAACTTTTATCAAAAAAGTTAATAGTGCTTTCACCCTTGAGTTATGCTCCCGGATTTTCTTGTTTGGAATAGAGATCAATTGATCTAAACGACAAGAGAAATTATTGCACATCAAAGAATGGTGCTGGAAATCATAGAGAGAGACGATGCTACTCATATCAAGAGTATAGGATACTACTGCAGTCTATGTAAGCAAACCCGAAGAGAATTCTATACACACCATTCTGAGGGGCATCTTACTATTAAGACAGTGCTTCTCAAACTTTCAATATTTGCGACCCAATTTTCAATCATAATTTTCATCGTCTCTCCTCCCCCAAATACAATAACAATGTATTGAATGCAATAATAATGGGCTTTGACACACTAAATCTACAACACTACTGTAATAATAATCTGAACAAAATATTAAGATAAGTATTACATTTTGTATATGTTACTATTAAGGGAGAGATATTTTGAGTAAAAGAGTAAGTATTATGTTACTTTTCCTTTAATTTTTTATTGGAACATATTTCAAAATAATTTTTAATTAAATTAAATATTGATATCAAAGGCAAATTAGTAATAAATCATTCTTTAAATATTCGACATGGGAAAATGATAAATTTTCTGCTCTTAAAGCAACAGCACTTCTTATACTATTACCATTTCCAACACGTTCTACCTTTGTAAAACCGGATTTCCTGCAATGTCTGCTTTGAAGACAAAATTCAGTTATCAGCTAAATATAAAAAAAGAACTTTGAGTGTCAATTTTTAACATTAAATCATCCTTTGCAAGACAAGCTCATGGGAGTCATTAGTAATTATTAAACTTGTTCTTAATTTAGTATTGATAAAAAAAAATTATCAAATACATTGTGCAGTAATACATATATAAGTATTTCATGTCAGTGTAAATGATTATTTCATTTTTTTATTATGTCAGAATGTATACATATATTTTGTTTTGCATTCTTTCAAAAAATAATAGAAATATATTTTAAAATATTCTTTTATTTTCGATTTATCAACACACAAAACAATGAAGGAGTATTATCTGAAGGAAGTTTTCTAATGTAATTCGCTTGATTAAGTGCATTTAAAATGAGTTTTGAAGGTTTTTTGGTCTGGGACATCCGTTTCAATAAAATTATTTTAAAAAATTATTATTATATTTTCACACTTTTAAATTTTTCAGTAAGCCATCGCGTGCAACTGTTACAACTCCGCCTTACCTCCTTGTGGCAGGCGTGCTGTGGTTTTGCCACCCCTGTTCTAGATATATACCGTGGCCGCGGTATCCAAGTGGTCTAGGCATCGGATCATGGCTAGCGTGTCATGAGTTCGATCCCAGTACCACTGAAGACCCGCTGTGTAGGGGAGCGATGCACGTAAAATCTGTCGAGAGCTCAAACGTCCTCCCGTTTGTGTGGTGTGGTAGTTAGGAGAGGGGGTGCCAGCTCAGGTGTCGTCCGCGTCACTTGACCATGGTTCAAAATTACGCGGACCGTCACCAAAAGCCCTCGTGTAGCTGAACAGTGAGAGGTTAATATTCACTCACTCTAGATATATACCATCACATAAAATCCTGAAGCTTGCATTATTTCTAAATACGTTTTCACCATTCGTTGGCCTCTTGGCAGTTTACCCATGATCAAATACAGATATTTCTTCATGCCCATTCAGAGTTTGAGTATTTCTTATTCCCTTTACAACGCTCCATATAATTAATATTAATAATTAATTTCAATATTAAACATTTGGCAGATTATTAATTGATTATCTTATACTCCTTTATTTTTAGGATGGAAATAATATCATCATATTAAGTAATTTTATATATAACATAAATTAAAAATTTTAAATTCATATTAAAGTATTCGACTAATTGCGACAACTTTTTTTTTAAAAAAGAATGGTGATATGGCGATTTTTTTGTGGTTTTTAGTTTTATTTAGTACATTTTAAGAAAAAAATGGATAAAATTAAGAAGAGAAGAATAAATTAATACTACTAAAATCGGAAAAAATAGTTAAAAATTTTCAAAAAATTAAATAAAAGGTGCCTATTTTGTTTCAAAAGTTTATGAACAAATTTTAAATTTTGATGTATTGCTTTGTTATTCCTTTTTGAAATGACCTTCAGAATAAGAGATATTTTGATGAATACAAAAAACTAGAGCACTTTATCTTAGTTATTATACGAAATTGCTTTAAAAAACAGTGATTATATTCACATAAATGACTGTAAATTTTGAATTAAATCAGTGATTGATAAGTCTGAAGGTTAAAATAATTCTACTGTTATAAAAAACATGCGCAAAAAATCTCAGCACACTATTTTAAAAACTTTTTGAGAAATCGTTGTCCGCTTTGAGTTTTCGGGAAAAAACTCATTTCGAATGAAACGCATTTTAAAATTTGACGTCTTGCATAAAGTTATGGCATCTGCTTTTACTACAACACTTGCAATTTTTGTCCTAGTTAATGTAAAATAAAGAACTTGATAATTTTATAAAGTTAATAAGATGGCCTATAAAATAAAATCATAAAACAATTTGTCAATGTTTGAAAAAAAATCATGATTTTCGAGTAGTCGGATACCTTAAAGCTAGTTTTCTAGTGCATTTCAACGCATAGACACACTATCATCCTCTCTACTCACTAACTCATATATCGCCCTTTAACGGGAATCTTGCAGAAATAACAAATACAATCCATGTAATTTAATAAATGGAAGCAATCAAATATATTATTTTTTGGAATATTTGTGAATTGAAATATTTATATGATTACATATATGTTTTTTTTATCTGCAACAATGTACTTATTTGACTGATTAATTGAACGTAAATATAACCTTTGATTTAATCATTTATTCAAAATTAATAACTACACACGACAATAAATTAAAATTGCTACGCTTGCAAAATGAATTACATCTCGTGTTCATTAACAAATGGATTTCAAATTATTCAAACTAATGATAAGTTTCTAAGAACTAAAGAGAGAAAATTATTCCGTATCATTAAAACATTTTTATGCGAATTCAAAAATTTTGATTTAGGGATAATTACCCATTCATTCGTATTAATTCCGATGATGGGTTCGGGCATATTAATTAGTGTATGAAGTTTCATTTCATTTGGAAAAAAAATTAAACTGTTAATTCTTCCAGTAAGTTTCAATCTGTCGTAAATATTTCATTATTTAAAAATATGTCTCGTTATTTAGACCAATCATTAATAAGTATTTTAAGGGGACATGGTACGGTTTACACAAAATTTTTAATTTAATGATTTTCATAATTTGTTTGGTTGCCTCCTGTGTGTATGTATGATGTAAAACAGATTTTGTGTTCAAAATTTCATAAAAAGCTAACCATTTAGTTTTTTAAGAGAAAAACTTTAAAGGAAGTGATTTTAAATGCTATTCCTCCTACAAAAATTGACGTACATATATAAAGTACGTTAAACTTTGTATAACAAAAGTTGGTATGGTTTTATGATAACATGATTGGTATCCGTACAAAACATCTTTTTATGAATGTTTATTGAAAATTCCTTTAAAAAATGTGTAAATTCTAACTTCAATTATTTTTTTTAAAAAATAAGTATTGATTCGATTGAAAAATACATACCAATATTTGTTCCATGTACTATTAGCAACAAGTGAAAAAAAAACTTCGAAGTATTAGGTACAATAGAAAAAAAGCCTTAGCATTTTAAATGAAGACAAACTAGTTATTTTATCTAAGATATGTCAGTTTAAAGTTTTGATTTTCCATTGGAATGTGTATGAAAAATACGTAAAAGTTATGATAACTTTGCGTTTTTCAAACTTAGAGCTTTCAAATTTTGTGAGTTTGTAGAACAGTATATAAAGAATAACTTAGACTAAAATAATTAGATTTGATTTTTTTGACCAATTTTTGTCAATTGAATTGTACTTAACTTAAAATCAAAGTACAGTTTCGGAAATCGTTGATAAGAAAGTGAAATTATATACTCGAGAAAGTTGCATATACATCTTCTCCTCTTTCTAAAAACTTTCCGCACTTACGATGACAAAAAAGAACAAATAACTGTAATGATGAAGTCGAGTTTTACAAACTCCTACGCTGTATATACAAAAAGAGTACAATTTATGTTATTTTCCCATTTTTTTTAGTACAAAAAGTACCCCTTTAAGACCCTGTCCACAAATTCGTGCAGGAAAATTCCGTGTTCCAGGCAGGTGGCAATATTTTTTGTTTTACTTTTTCCAGTGTCTTTGGAGTTAGTATAATGTTAATAACCAAAAGAATGTAATATTTAAAGATAAAATTATTTCGGATCTTGAAGGGATAAGAATGTCAACCCACCCACAAACCCACACGCTCGGGCAAGGTGTGTCTTAAGGTTTATATAAACATTATTTGGACTTTTATGTTTTGCTTACAAATTTTACAAACCATTTGAACCAAAATAGTATCGAAAATATCAATCCGACTTACGACAAATTTAAGAAACGATCATTTCGTCTTCATATACAACTCAGTCTAAGCGATATGAAGGCCGCGGTGGTCAAGTGGTCTAGGCATCGGATCTTGGCTAGCGTGTCATGAGCTCGATCCCAGTACCACTAAAGATCCGCCGTGTAGCAGCGCGGTGCACGTTAAATCTGTCGAGAGCTCAAACGTCCTCCCGTTGGTGTGGTGTGGTAGTTAGGAGAGGGGGTGCCAGCTCAGGTGTCGTCCGCGTCACTTGACCATGGTTCAAAATTACGCGGATCGTCGCCAAAAGCCCTCGTGTTGCTAATCAGTGCGACGTTAATATTCACTCGCTCACTCACTAAGCGATATGAAAGTATCACTTTCTTCCATTATTGATTAATTTATTTTTAAGTTGCAGATGAGAGATATTCCTTAGATAACTAGAAAAAAAATAAGCCTTTCCCATCAAAATGTTTGCTTTTAAACTTTAAACTAAAGTATTATTAATGTGCATAATACTTCAATTCTCTAATAATTGTTCAACAATTATTTATTACTATTTTCATTTACGTTAAACGTAATTAATATATTTATCAATAAAAAATAAAGTTTCACATGTGCAATACGTATTACAACAAGTAATAAAAAAAACATTTTAAGTCAATTCCTACTTAGACTTAGGACAACAAGGAAAATTTTATTTTAGTTGTTTTTATTAAATTGTTACAATTAGTATAAATATGTATATACATATGACAGAATCCCCACATTAAGTGACAAAATCGAATCAATTTCCCTAGCAATTTTCCATTTTCCTTTCTATATATGTTGTTGGACTTTTTTTGTTACTATTTATTCATTAATTAAATTTAATTATTCTAATAAAACAATATAGTAAAAACAAACCACATTCTATGAAATTAGGCCATCCCAGGTGGAAATTGAACCGATCACCTTTGGATTAGAAGTTCAACACGCTATCTTTTGCACTAAAGGGTTCGACGAACAATTTTAATTTCTATATATGCTACTGGACTACTATTTTTGTTTGCTACTATTTATTCATTTTTTAAACTAATTAATGAATTAATATTTGAAAAATTGTATTAACATCAAGTGTCATCCGCTACAAGTTTTAGAAAATGTATTTGCACTTGAAAGGATGAATAGAAAGTAATTTATTTCTGATTGAAATTTTGACCAAGATATATATATAGAGAGAGAGAAAGAGTGAACTAATAGTAAGAATTGAAAAAATAATTTAAAAGCCAAAGGATTAAGAAACCAAATAATAAATAGACATTTTACCCTTCACTGATATTTGTGTTGATTTATGGACTGAATGAAAATATATTTTAATGCGCATCCTTAAAAAATTTTAAAGGAAAAAAGAGGGTTGAATTATTTGTGTGTTATTCATTTATAAAATAAACAATGAATTCTTTTTTTTATTTACACTATGCCATTTGCTTTTAATACTGTGTATAGTGAATTTTATTTGTGAAGACACTTTATTAAACATAAAATCTAATATGTCTTAAAACTTAAACAATCTTTTTAGCTATATTTTGACTTAACAAAGTTGACATTCATATTATTTGAAATTGGTATCGATATTTTTTTTTGCAAACAAGAATTATAAATATTGGCAGTCACAATTTAAGAAAACAAGCATATGTTTTATATCAGGAAACGGCAACCTTGTAACTGCTGTGGGACAAACCAATACACCAACATGATTCAGTGTGCCACGCAGTAGGAAATATTTGAAACAATTCGATTCCCGTAGCAATGCACGTAGAGTTAGGGATTAGAGGTCAAGAATACACATTTACAGTTTTTTATGTATTACTTATGCATCATTTGAAGATATACAGATGGAGGACAAAATAATACGAACATCTGTCAAATAATGGAAAATCTTTAATAATAGGGAGCTGGATCACCCTTTGACTGAAATACAGATTTAATGAGACGTGGGATAGATACATAAAGGTCATGGGCAATATTTAAAGGAATGTTAAGCCATTTCTCCTACAGAACGGTCTCTAATTCCGAAAGGCTGGATTGAGGTGGAAATCGGGAATGAAGTTTGGACTCCAAATACTCCCATAAAAGTTCAATAATATTCAAGTCTGGAGACTGAGGGGACCGGGCAAGATGTTCAACTTCATCGTCATGCTCTTCTAATCAAGCTTGAACACACATGGCAGTTTGGATAGGGGCATTGTCGTCTTGAAAAAGCGGTCGATCTTCATGGAATACAGTTTGGACAAAAGGATGGACACATGATCCCCTAGAATGCTTAGATAGTGTCTGAAATTTGATTTTCCCATGCAGAATAACAAGTGGTCCAAGACCACGCCAAGATATCGCCGCCCATACCATAATGGAGCCAACCCCATGCTTCACAGTCGGCAAGAGGCATTCAGGATTAGACGCTTTTCCGGGCGTTCTCCAGATATAAACGCGTCCGGTCGTCTGAAATAGGGTGAATGACGATTCATCTGATTATATTACCTGTTGCCACTGCTGTGAGGACCAACCTTTGTGATCTCTGCACCATCGAAGTCACTTGAAAGCATTAGTTGCTGTCATCAAGGGTTTACGAATTGCCACTCTGCCATAAATCTTCACAACAGGAAGTTCCTTTTTGACAATTTTTGTTGAAACGAGGTCCTGGAGATGACTGTTCATTTCAAATGTTATCTCGGATAATGATTGCTCGTGCTTTCGAGCCACTTTGCGCTTCAAGACCCGTCTATCCTTATCATTAAGCTTTGACTTTAGGCCACTGCTGTGCTTTGAAGACGTCGCCTTACCCTCTTTCATGTACGCTTTCATAAAGGCTGATGTCGTACTACTTGCAAACCCCAAAAGCTTTGCTGCTTCCGTAACCAATGCTCCACTTAAACGCGAACCAACAATCATTCCTTTTTGGAACTCTGATAGGTCTGACATTTCAACTTATAACAGACAGTTCTATAGACGCATGCAATGCAGATGACTGCTCTTGAGAGACTGATACCTTCCTCTTAACGCTCACTAGATGGCAGATTTCTGTTGCAGGTGGCGGGGCTGTACTGCAGGTGTGAAGTTAATCATATTTTTTTCACAGGAGTTCGTATTATTTTGTTCTTCATCTGTATATTAACATAAAAATATGTAGCATGAAATATAACTATTCATTCAACATAAATAAATCTCTTAAATTTTACACATATTTTATGTATCGTTTAAGGATATTTATTAAAATAAGAAATGAAGATAAAGTATGAGTATTCCTGAATTATAGTAAAATAAAAAAATTAAAATTTTAGCAAACAGTTAAATGAAGTAGTCTTTATGCGTTAGGCGTAGAGAGGAGAAACAAGTATGTTTAATTTTATCTCATAACTTTTTGGAGTGACACTGAGAACTGCTCCACGTACCACATGTGGCACGTGTGCCATAGATCGACAAGCCCTGGTTTATACCTTCATAGTAGAACTTCAAAAAGGTTTTTTTACACATTTTAATGCATAATGCAAATTTATTCCTTTCCCGAAAAGTAATTTCTGAATCCAAACATAACGTACACATCTAAATCAATAAAATTCATAATTTACAAGTAACATCATCTAAGGAAACAAGTTTTTTTTTTTTTTTTTTTTTTTTTTTTTTTTTTTTACAATTTTAAGTAAAATTATATAGATTATCGATCACAATACTGCCTTTGGTAAGATGTTCTTCCATTGAAATAAAGTTTTATTCCGAATTATTCGACATACAATAATGTGAAAATAAATTACGAATATGTTCTTCATCAATACAGTTTCTGTATTGACTCGGATTTATTTCCCTGAATTCAAGAAAGAATTTTCATTACTTCAATTCAAAACATTTAAATTTTTTATTTGAATTTAATTTTAATAAATAATTTCTTTAGTCATTGTTATTTAAAAAGCATTGTATCTAGTTATCAGGAATATTTTTTCTCAATTAAATTTCATTAAAAACATTACTTGGCTTCTACTTATAATTCAAAGATATTTGTGGAACTATATTAAAAGAGTTTTAAAGTCTTAACTTTCCAATTTGCTTGAAAAATATTCATGCCTCCAACACCGAATCGCTACCCTAAATTTTCAAAAAAAAACTAGTTTATGTATTGTGTGGCCAAGAGTACTAGGAATTACACTTCGATACTTATTAGATAGAGTAGTCAAACTATTACGCTAAGTGTTCGTATTTGATTTCCTTAATCACATTATTTTATATATTTTCTTAGTAGCTTAACAATTCTTGTGTCATACCAACACTTGGATATTTATATTGCTGTTATTACTTTAAATAAATTTTCAATCTTTATTTGTTCTATTTACATTTAATATTTGTTATTTCACTTTTGTATTAACAACAATTATTTCACAATTTAGAATTTATATTTTAAAAGTATTCCAGCGGAGAACAAATATATTCATCTTCATATCACTGGATCAAAAGTTTACATTCTTATCTATTTGATTTAACGTTGGAAAGACATAATCTAAATTCAGTTTTTCTTATTTATATATAAGCTTGGAATCAACCAAGAATATATTGAAGTTACTCGGCAGTAAACTTTTTTGAATTAACATCTATTCTAAATATTTTCATGGCATTATGCAGACATTTTTATTTATGTCACATAAATATTGAAATTTTCAATTTCGCTTGCATTTCGTAGAGTTCAAAATAAAACATTCAGTTACAATTTTCAGTTTTGTTTTTAGCCTGTTACTTATATCGAAAACATGGAATATTTCGATCTGATATAGAAAAATAGTTTTCTCGATACCTTTTAATTCATTATTCTTA
Organism: Trichonephila clavata; assembly: GCA_019973975.1. Lineage (NCBI taxonomy): Eukaryota > Metazoa > Arthropoda > Arachnida > Araneae > Nephilidae > Trichonephila > Trichonephila clavata. Next base: position 137,721 of record BMAO01021546.1, on the reverse strand, counting down.
TATTTTCCTATGAATTACTCAAATTTAATTCATAAAAAAACAGAAACTGAAATTGAAAAGCAAAATTTGACACATAAAGTATTGTAGATCAGTGGTTTTCGAAGTGGGGGTAAGCAGAATGATACTTGGGATCCATGAAAAAAGTAACATCATTAACGAAAAAATATAATACACCTAAAAACAAAAAAAGAATAACTAATAAAAACAAAATATATAAATTCCAAAACAATTATTAAATAGTTAATGGAAGAAAAGTAATACAATTAAATAAAAATTGAAAAAGTAACCCATCCTGTCAAAGAGCAATTTCAGAATTAGGACCAAAAAAGGGGAGATTAAACTAGTTTAATGGTACCAACATCTCCCCTTTGTGACACGGTAGGTCAGAAAATCCAAATAAAACACAAACAAAAAATACAAATAGAATCCAAATAAAAAATCCAAGTAAGATACAAAAAATATCCAAATAGAAAAACAATACATTGAGTAAGAAATTCCAATTAAATAAATGGGAAGCTAACTATATAATTTAAATTTTGCAGTATATTATAAAATCTTAAGGAAAAAATTTTAAAATGTGCAAATAAATATATATATATATATATATATATATAAGGATAATTAAATTAGATCTCTAAAATTAAACCCTATACCACCTCTAACTTTTATCTTCCCGTTACATCTTCAAGTATTAAATTTATTCCCCAGTTCGGGAATGAAGAACACATTGCCTTAACAGAAGTTTGCCGGCTCCGACCATTAATTTTTACTGCCTAATGTGTCATACTTAAATTCTCTAGTATATTTCTTCAATCGGAAGCGCACTTTAAGAGCACATGGCTTCTGGGGGGGGGGACCCCTATTCATATGGTTAACACGTGTCCGTCTCTCTCTCTCTCTCTTACAAACAGATTAAAAAATGATCTTATGGAATAAAGATGGTTAAAATAAAATGTCTTGATGGTCACTCGAAAAACACGACATATATATATATATATATTACAAAAATATACAAAAAATAGTTATATACTTAAGATAACTATAGTGATGATAGAATAGTTTTAGCCACAGAAATACTAGGGCTATATATATATATAAATTTATAATTTAGCATTTAATATTATATAAACTTAAAAAAATTATCTAATTAACTTAAATATAAAATACAACCTTTATTTGATATATATATATATATATATATATATATATATATATATATATTTCAAAAATATACTAAAAATATATAGTTATATACCTAAGATAACTATCGTCATAATAGAAAAGATTTAGCCACAGAAATACTAAAAGCAAACTCCCAGCCTTAGGAACTAGGAATGCAGGTTTAAACAAAGTTTTCTGGCCAGCCAACCTTCACCTTAATTTGTCAGTATTCTGGGCCATAGGGAAAGCAATAAATTTCTAGAGAAGTTTAACTATATTATAGAAAAAACCATAATCAATTAATGTAATACTATAATGTTATAGCCTTTAATAATTACTAAAATATTTAAAATCAAAGCCAAACTAATAGACTTACCATGTGAATACATATTCGCCTCTTATGGACAATAACAGTAACGCATATAATTATTATGTATTGATAAAGCAGCAATATTACTATATATACTTTTAAAATTTCTATATTTTATTTTAAAAATTTATAGAAAATAAAAATACCATCCAGACATAAACGATCAATTTTTAATAAAATATATTATTACAAAATTATTTAGCTAGAGGCGCCATCTATCTATAAACTGTACAACTGAAAAAAACTTTCTTTATTTAACTGTTATATAACTTTTTATAAATTTAAGAGGGTAACTGTGTTCTATACAATGTTTAATAAAGGTATTAATATTTAAATATATATTAGATTTATCACTAACTAATACCTTGTTACGATAAATATAATTCAAAATAATATTTCGATATAATGAAATAGATAAGTTTGAATTCCAGGAAGGAACATTAAGAATGTTAAAATTAAAATCATCTCTTTTATCATAAATATTGCTATGTAATTTATAGTCCTTAATATATAATGATACATCCAAGTAATTAGTTTCAACAGGATTATTATTAATTTTAAGTAGCTTTAAATATCCCGGATAAAAATTGATATTGGGATTATAATTATTATTTTTACCAAAAATAATTAGGTCATCTATGTATCTAAAAATGTAATAATCATTATTAATAATATAATTATTCTCGTAAAAGTGTAAATATAAATTAGCCAAACTATTGCTAGCAGGGCCACCTTGAGGCAAACCTTTGGTTTGTTTGTACAGAGAACCATTAAAATTAATGTAGTTTTCTTTTAGGACAAAATTTATTAGAGTACTAAATTTTTGTAAATTAATATTAAGGTTATAATTTCTATGATTATCTAAAATTACCCTAATTACATCATTGATATCAATAGAGTTAAAAAGATCTTCAAAGTCATAACAATGAACTGAATAAGTATTTTTATCTTTAAAAAAATCTATAATTTCTTTACTATTTTTAATTATAGCTTTATTACATTGCTTATTGATGAATTCTTGCAAAATATTGTGCAGCATTTTACCTGCAGCAGTGATATAAGTTTTAAAACCATTTGTTACTGTTCTAAATTTAACAGGATTTTTATGAAATTTAGGTGTTAAAAATATATATGGAAACTTAATCTTATGAATGGAAACATTCAATTTCCTGTATATAGCAGTGATTCGATTAGTAATTTCTTTATCTGACAATTCCAATCTATTGAAAGATTTATTGTTTAAGAAATGTTCATTAATCATAGTATTATAAAAATACTTACAGATAATAGCATAATTACCAGGCACTTTATCTATGTAAACAATGATAAAATTCTTTTGTAACTCATAAATTTTCTGTTTTACATCTTTATAAGTGAGTACTGGTTTAGAACAATAGTTAAATTTCATCAGGTCTTTTAAAATATTGTACTTAAATTCATCAAATGCCTCTAAAGGCAAACCATATTTAACTGCAGATTTGGTAATGAAATTATTTATATCATTATTAATTTTATTTTTAACAGTATTATTGTTGTTAGAAATTGTCAATCTAAAACTAGTGCCTTTACTCATGATATCTTTTAAAATTCCATCCTTGATTATATTTAAATTGCCTGTTACTACATGTTTGTGATAGCTATCAATAAATTCATGATAGTTCTTACATTTACAGTCATCTATGTCAAGAGAAGGTGAGCTATTATTGTAAGTAAAGATAAATCTGCCCATCGTTTTCTTATATTTAAAAGCTTTTTTAACTATTACATTCTTAACAGGAAAAAGTGACAAATGTCTTTTAAAAACACTAGAAAAATTAACTTTATCAAATGTATTATTCATGAATAATAAAGTGCAGTATTCTGTAGTAGGTTTATTAAATTTATTGACATTTATATTGAATTTATTAAATAAAAAATTATTAATGTCTTTTATGATGTGAACTGCATGACACACCTTAAAGCACTCATTATTTAAAATTTCATCCAACAGTACAATTTCCTTTTTATTAAGACCAAACATGAAGTATTTGATCTGCTTGATATTAAAGTTTAATTCAAAATCATTTATAATAGCTTTAATATTATCAATTAAAGAATTCTTATCTCTGTTTTTCCTTTTAGTTCTATTGCTTCTTGAGTTTCTTTTAAAATTCTTAACTGAATTGGAAGCAGTATAAAAAAATTCTTTGTTATTGCTCTGTAACATAATTTGGAGTGTGTTTTTAGCAAGGTATAAAACATTAAGACCATATGGATATATTGTATTAAAACTTCTGATAAAATGATTTTCCCACCATAATCTGTGCTTAGTATTTGGTACGATTTTAATAATCGACAATTCAACATTATTAAATCCATGCATTTGAAAGTGTCTGAGCTCAATTTTATTAGAATTGTTGGTATAACTGAAGTTTTAACATCATGTCTATGTTGATTAATCCTAATATTAATAGTATTTGAGGTCTGTCCAATATATTTATACCTACAGATTTTACAATTTAATAGGTAAATACAATTAAAAGTTTTACATAGGTTAAATTTAGATTCACAGTCATATTGATCATTGTCCAGCATAGTGCAAGTCTTACATCTACTATCATTACATTTGTTGAATCTTAACTTAGTACTAATATTAGATATATTGTTTATATATTTGCTTGAGGATAATTTGTCCTTATTTACATGTAAATTATTACTATTAATGTAACTTTTATTACCATATTGAATATTATAATTGCTAGAGTCTAAATTTTTTTGTTTAATATGATAAGAATGACTATTAATGTATTTTTTGTTCCAAAAAATTCTTGTCTTGAATCTTTTATTCGTAGTGTTACTATTATAATCATTAAGATCATTAACTAAATTAGATTCCTTTCCCAAATTGTCATTATATAGTGAGTTATAAAAATCCATCTTCCTAACCATTTTACTTAACTCTGAAATGAGTCAAAATATTGTATTGATAACAGAAGTACTGTACCAATTAGTATTGATAACAGAAGTTCAGTACCAAATCAATATTGATAACCAAAGTACAGTACCAAATCAGTATTAAAAACCAAGATACGTACCAATCAGAATTGAAGAGGATGCAACTCGCTGCAGAGGTAGATGGAAGTATGCAAATATGTTAGGTAACAGCCAATCGTGCTTTCATGTCAAGAAATATGCAGAAAGGGCTGTCTTTTAAGAAGTCAGCTTTATGAAGGGTTACAGAAGGTGATTTTAAGTGCTGATAGAAGGTGTTTAAAACTTTCATACAATTTATTTTCAAGACATACGTGTTTCTATGACTTACAGAAAACGAATGGAAGATTCTGAGCGCTGGCGTGCTGTGGGACGCATTAAAGCAGGGCAGTCGATCACAGATGTTGCTCTTTTCTTCGGCGTTCATCATTCTGTAATTTCACGTTTATGGAAACAATTCCAAACCACACAGACAGTTGTCCGAAGGCCCGTAGGTGGTCGCTCAAAGGTTACAACCCCAGCTGAAGATCGATATATTGCTATTGTAGCCAAGCGGAATCGCAGAGAGACCTCCACACGTGTGACATCTATGGTTACAGCGTCCATTGGTAAGGCTATATCTGTAGCTACTGTACGCCGAAGATTACATATGAATGGACTGCATGCCCGGGTACCTCGAGTTTGTGTTCCTCTATCCGTCCAATCAAGAGGGGCACGATTAAAGTGGTACCGGGAATAGGAAAAATGGACTGTGCCTGACTGGGACAATGTCTTGTTTACTGAAGAGTCAAGATTTGATCTGGAGAGAGATGACAAGCGTATAAAGGATATGGTGCAAACAAGACACTTGCAATCAGCCTCGAAACATCACCGAACATCACGCATTCTGAGGCGGAAGCATTATGGTGTGGGCAGGGATTTCATTAGGATACCGCACCGACCTGCACATCTTTAAACGGGGTTCTGTGACGGCTGTCCGGTATCGAGATGAAGTTATAGAACACATTGTGAGATTGTACTCTGCAGCAGTTGGCCCTACTTTTTTTAATGGACAATAACGCACGTCCCCATAGATCTGACATCCTCGATGACTACCTGGAGAGTGAAGGGATTGCGCGTATGGCGTGGACAGCATATTCGCCCGACCTTAATCCCATTGAAAATCTTTGGGATGCTCTCGTCCGTGCAGTATCTTCACGTTTCCCACCTCCAACCACTCTTATTGAGCAGGAAACTGCTCTACAAGAAGAATGGCGATTGTTTAATTCTGCGGTGGTTGACCACCTAATTGAAAGCATGGTCAGAAGGTGTAAACTTTGCATACAGATGAGGGGGATCACAAACCCTATTAATGTCCTTCTTTTCATTTTATGCTGTTTAGTTTCACTTTATACATAATTCTGTTTAAGTCTTCAGTATGACATTATCTAATAACTTACAAAAATTTAATATTGTTTTCATTTCTGTATATAATTATTGATTTTTTTTATGTATAAATATATATGCTACTTTACTGCTAAATTTTGTGTGAATCAAAGCAGTATTTGTTGATTTTTTTGCATTTTACATCTTCGTGCTTAACTTTTGGAAGTGAGTGTATCATACGCTGATATTTTGCTATTGCTTTAATTGACATGAAAGATGCGAAATGCATCAATGAATAGAATATTCAGTGAAGCACATCATATTTATATATTATGTAGTTTATTTTATTATATAATTAGAAATATAATAAAAAATACAAGTATATGCGTATATCTTGAGGAAAATACGTATGTACTTGTACATCATCAAGTATTTAAGACATCAACTAATTATCAAATTAACTATTTTAAGTCAACGTAGCTCAAAAATGCTTAATTAGAATTAATAAATTTGAATTTTAGACTCATTTCAAAATGAAAAATCGGATAAGATTTAAAAAACAACGTTCGTAATGGATACAAAAATTTTCAGTTAATTAACTTTCTAAATTTAATTAATTAATCCGTCACACTTATACTTCAAAATATTTAGATTAATATCATTTTTCCACCTGTGATATAAATATAACAACATTAATTAAGTCCCCTATTTTTACGATTATACATAAAATTTCGATTTAAATTATAGAAAGCTGAATTAAACTCGATTTCTTTCAAACATATGGAGAAATTGATAATGTGCGTGTAGCAGGGTTATCTTTAATATAAAAGTGAGTTTTATGGTTCCTTTTCTTTTATCACGTTATGTTCCTCTGAAAGAATTTCCTTACAGTTCTGCTCTGAGAAAAACCTTCTCAGCACGTAAAAGACGTTTACAGCAAGAGAAAATATAAAATCAACCGTAAATATTTAAAAATGTAATGTATCTCACTAAATCTATTACCAGATTATATTATATTTTTTGCCGTGCGTGGCCTTCCTGAAATTGTAAATAACTTCAAGATAAAGCTAAATGTGCCATTTTTCGGCAATCTGTGGGAATGGATTCTGTTTCATAATGTTCCTTTTCCATTAAGAAGGTTTTTTAATCTAACAATCATCTTTTTTAGAATAAAATATATAAATCAGCTACAGTTTTCGTTTTGCATATTTGTACAATCATTTGTATAATTGTCATTTTGTACAATCAAAATGCATCACATGTAAAAATTTATTATATACTTGATGGGGAAAAAATTTATAAACTTATATACGCCTTTCGATAAATAGAAATAAAACTTCTAAAACAGTATTTGCAAATAATTAGAGCAGATTCAATAAGCAATTTCTGAAATGTGTGTGTCTGCTATGTAAGAAAGTATAGGGCTGTGTGTATGTGAAGGTGTATGTGGATATATGTGCAGACTTTTCTTAAAATAATATGTTATACTGGAGATTAATTTCACATTTGCATCAAGAACATATTAATATTAACATATATGTATATATATTATATAACCCCCCTATGTAACATAAATTAGTAATAAACACTTAATTTACTTAGATGATGTTTCAAGTAAGAAAATCCAATGTCTCAGACAATCAAATGAAATAAAAGTTAAGAATTATATATATATTCTTCAATTGCAAAGACAGATTCCATTGAAAATGTCTGAAAGAGAAAACATATACTTTATTTCCTTTAAAACGAAATAAGAAAATTAATTACGAAAGATTTTTAAATTAATCAATAATTCTCTTTCATTATTAATCAAAGTATTTTTGATATAATTTTGTATCATTTTATATAACAGAATATACTAAGAATCGAACTTAAAATTTTAATCCTGCAGGAAGAAAGCTTTAAAAATATTAAATTAAAAACAAAATAAACAACTTTGAAGATTGTGTCAACTTCATTGTGACTAAGTATAAATGCACATTCTTGTATATAGCTATGAAACCAGAATAGTGGATTCTTAAATTAATCATATGCGAGAGAAACGCAAAAATGCTTTTATATCTAAATTCTAATATTAATAACTATAGAGACCATTATTCAAATCACGCACGCACAAATCTTATCAAATATCTTGAAAGTTTCAATCCTCCTTAATTACTTAAATATTTACTCATTTATTTAAAAGTTTCTAAAAACTAAAGGCACGATTATAATCGAGGTCAGACAAAGCTTTCTAACGAAGTATTATTGTTTTGTGCTTTAAAATTTCACAATTTCTAAGCTTAGATGAACTTTCTTTTGTAATTCATATTCACTTAATACTGAAAGACTATTAAGTCAACGCTGTAATAGTTTATTTGTTTTTAAAAAGTTGTCGAGAAATCTTTAGCATTTCATTGATTCAGTCTAGGTGTTGTTTACTTCTGACAACTATCATTCAAAATAAGCCAAAGAAAGAATAGAGCAAATTCTAATTGATGGTAAATAAGGCCATGAGTGTCTCAAGAAACACCAAGAGTTATAGTTCCTGAGTTTACTTTCCAGTTGAAACTCTCAAAACCCCTAATCGCATGACTAATTATATACGGAAAAGACTCTTTCTAAGATTCTGTATTGGTTTATTAAGGGACTGTACATCGGAAAACACAAGAGGCAGCGTTAATGAAATTAAGAAAGATCCTTTAAAAGCATTGACTTCCATCAACTTAATTGCTACAAAAGGTTCTCGAACAAATCATCGAATACACAGTTTCGCAGTCGCATTCGACATCTTAAGGGTAGATTGTTGTTTACTTTTAAGAGTCTTAAATTCATTACGGTTTCATTCGTCATTTTTGTTTCCGGGTTGAAGTATTTGGATTTGTTTCTGGAGATGGATGCATTTTGCAGCATTTGTCATCAATTACTTTACTTCAGAAAATGAGACTTGGAAATAAGTAGGTGTAAAGATTGGTCTGTTCCGAGTGTTCTTTCGGAAGTAGAAGCACTTGATAGATTAGGACGTGTTAGGTTCATAAATAATTATTTTTCATAATTTATGATGTATTCGAATTTTCAGGAAATTTTATCAAACGTATAAGTATAGGAATGGATCAAAATGATTCATCGTTTTGAATATCTAATAAATTAATTCTAGCTGTTATTTGGATTTCGTTTAACAAATTGATGAATTACAGAGAAAGATTATACTAATTAAATTGAAGGAAATATACTATTCTCTCAATTTTTTTAATGGGCCTTATATGCAATACACATTTGCAGCTTGTAAATTTCGTGATATTTATAAATTCATGTTTGACACTAATCTGTAGATGCTTCAAAATTATAATGAACACGAGTTATTTGAACTACATCCAATATACGACATATATATATATATATATATATGTAATACGACGATGTTGTTGGAATGGATTCTTTATATGAGATTGATAAGGCAGTACGGTGATTGAATAAACTTGTTTATTATCCATCTTGAACACATAAGACATTACAGGGACGACACAATATATACGCACACACAAACACAATGCAGCCAGCTACATGTTTACACAGACAAAATACAGAAGCGAAAGAAATTGGTCTCCAGGAGTCTCGGTATTTATAGGCTTCTCAAATCACATGATCTGAGTGGGTGGATAGGTGTAGGTTAAAATACGCTCGTTAGGCGGCGGGTTAACTTATTACTAAAACGTTGGTCCTGAAGCGATGGACCATTGTAGTTAAAAGTTATTTTAAAGGATTATATTCGTGGGAATTATTACATATATATATATGCAGAGTCAAATACGTTTAATGCGAAAACGCTTAAGACGAAATATTGGTTAACACGAAATAGTACAAAGTTCCGACAAACTACTATGCATTTCGAAGCCTTTTTTCTCTTAACACGAAACGCAAATCACTTACCACGAAAAGATTTCCCCTTGGAGATAAATAAAATACGGAAAACACCAACCCCGTAGGTTTATCATCGGAAGAATTCGTCACAGTATATGATGATAATGTGCGCATAGCCCCAATTATGGCAGACAAAAATATTTTTGAGTTTGTTCAAAGCTAAAATCATCGTTGATGCAGATTCTGACGACGAAAATGAAATAAATAATAATGCAGCTCCTGCTCCCACGTCACTCGAAATGAGGAACATCATGAAAAGTATGTTCAGTTATTTATAGACACCTGTTCCAATGGGGAAATGAATAACAAAATGAACGACATTGAAACATTTGTTGACATTTTAATGCTAAAGACAATGAAAAAAATATCATATTAATTTCCAGAAACTCAATAAGTGTTTTGTTTTTCAAAAACTGGAAAATTTTGTATTAAATTTCATTAAGTACTTCTGAATGCATTAACTTCATTGATTTTTATGAGGTATTTGCATATATACATATCTTTAAAAATACTCGTAAAATGTAATCTAATAAACTTAAATTTGCTGAATATATATTTATATTTGCAATGTCCATTAACACGAAAAAAATATTACAGTCCCTTCAGTTTCATGCCAACAAATTTTCCCTGTATGCACTAATTCACTTAAATTTTCTCTCGAGAGATTTTAATTCGTAATGGTCTTGAGCTCTCCAAGATTCTCCCTGATAATTTATTTTTCAGTTTGCCCGCTGTAAGGAAAATAACCATACAGCTTTATATCCCAAAATCTAACAGTTTGGCATCCGAATACTCGAGTGATGAAATCTTCCATCATCCGAATATTCGGACTAATCACACAGAAAAGCCTTTACCGGAAATCATATGATTCTAGCAGCTTCAGTTGTCCAAGAATGAAAGGTTGAGACCTCGAAATCAAACAAGAAATGCTTTTCTGTCGGTGTCTGTGGGTGTGAAATGTGTTACTGTCATGTCTATGTCTCTATTTTTATGTTTGTCTTGTGCTTATTGTGTAGCCACTTAACCTGCGTTAAATTAATAACGGTGAATTTTAAAATAGCAACATGTTCCCTCATCAATTCATTCAACGACTGTAGCAATGAAATTAGTTTATTCCACCAGCAAAATGACCTAATTCAAATGAAATATTTTAATATATTTTGTGTGTGCGCGCCTAGGTGGGCGTGTGCATGAATTCCAATTTGCAGTAGAATATAAGTTAGAATTTAGGCATCTATTTTCGTATTGGTTTTGTTGATTTAAAATGTGAATAATGTATAATTGGCTTCCATTGTTATACATCAGCGATTCTCAAACTTTCAATTTATTTGACCCAATATTCAATCATAATTTTCATCGCGCCCCCTCTTCCATGCAATAGCAATGCATTGAATTCAATAATACTGTACTTTGACGCTAAACCCCTAATACGACTTCAACCTCATAAGTGCCGTTGGCGTATATAAACGACTCGCTTAGCTAATGCGTTAATTGCGACAGACGTATATATACGTTTTCCCGAAGTACAATCCTTTTGTTCACTGCTATCCATGAAATTATTCCGAAGGCTTTGGAATGCAATAAAAGTACCTTGACAGTGTTTACAACAGATTTACTTATTTCAGAGAATTTACTTATTTATTCCTTCTGTATTCCTTACTTATATTTATTCCTTCCCTTCCCCCAATACACCACATACGCTCGCTTACGTGTTAAATGGTGACATTGGAAAACGAATCGCTTAATTTTTAATCGGCATTTAAAGGAATAATTATAAACTGTCAAATTATCAAGATAACTATAATTTTTTTAAATTTTATGTGACAAGCCCATGGATTCACTGATAATTATTAAACATGCTTAACTTAGTATTGATAAATTAATTATAAATTACATCGCGCAGTACTGATATATTTATAAGTGTAACTATAAGTGTTAACTATAAGTAATAACTATGTATTTTATTTTTATTATGTCAGAATGTATTTTATTTGTTTACATAAATTGATATTCTTTTTAAATAATCTTTTGTTTTAGAATTTCAATGAGCTCGAGGCCCCATCGTAGGGTTATCATGCCCCCCCCCCAGTTTGTGAAACACTGTTATACATTTAAAAGTGGTAATAAGTATAAAGGTTTCTTTAAAGGAAGAAGGTTGGTATGTATATATACATAAGGATACTTTACCATCATTTGTCAATAACTGTTCCGGGGAGAATAATAGGCTTCTGAACATATGATTCTGTTCATATGAATTTTTGTAATTTACTTTTGAAGTTCTTTGATTGTGTGATTTTTTTTATATTTAAAAAATTGATTTAATTTCAGTTTTATTACTATTATTACATGATACATTATGTTCTCAGAAGAATACTTAGTAATGATGAGAAATATTATTAAATAAGCCCATTTACGCTTATTTAAATGAAGTTTAATATTTCTGAAGTCATTTCAGAACCCCTTTTTTACAGATTTAAATACCTCTTGTCCTATTTAAATTTTAGAAGAGTTCTGAAACATTTACTTTTAAAATGAGTTTCATAACTTTATCTGCGTTAAACATGTTTTTAGAAAGAAAAGGCACATTAATTTAACAAACAGTAAACTATTTTCAGCTAAAAACTGGTCGTACGATTGAATTGACCTCATAAGTAAACAATACATTTCGCTTACCTAAAAATGTTTTATATATTTCCAGTTCTCCCTTCAGATTTGCATTTTATGAAGTTATTTATAATCGTACATAAATAAATAAAATGAGTTTGGCACGTACTCAGGAAGCTTCTGTTTTTAGAAAGGGCCAGGAAAAAAATACACCATGAATTTTCCAAAATCTTGATGCATTTACATTTCAAAATTCATCAACATATCTGAGATAATACTGCAAGTTCACAAACGTGCGTGACTATCCAGAAAAATACAAAGAACTATTTTAAAAAGGCAAAAAGAGCTATCGGTACATTTTCAGTAAAGTTTAAAATGTTATTTATTTTAAATAATTTTTTGAATTCTACTTTCCAATTCATTATTGATTTTTTTAATAAACAGGTACATATTGTACATTCAACCGCTTTGAAAATTTTAAATTAGTAATCAATATATACACACTTTTGCAAAAAAAAAATCGAAGCACCATGAAGAAAGTGGTTGTTTTTAATGAAATTAAATATGTGTATAGCTCATACACAGGTAATAAAATGAAAAAAAACCAAGGCCATAAGGCTCATCCATTGCTCACGATTACAGCTTAAATGTTCGAATAAGTAGTTGGTGGAACTGCCCCTGGCGGCGATACATGCTTGCAAACGCCTCGGTAAAGAGTGATACGGTTTCCTAATGACACATGCTGCAAAACATTCTGCCACGCATTCACTAGTTGTTGCTCCAGATCTGCGATATTTTGGTGTGACCGAATCTGGCACTCTACCAAATCTAAGACACGCGTGATTGATGAAAGGTCTGATGACCTTTCTGGCCAAGGACGAGTATAACGCAGTCCAGAGATATGTGAGCCTCTCATTATAGTGTTGGAAATTGGCCTCAGGATGATGTGCCTTGAAGGATAATACAACCGCCCGCAGGGGGGTATCAACATATCGTTGAGCTCTTAAAGATGTACGGGGGATGACTAGAGATGGCATGTTGTCGTAAGATAACAACCACACACCTTGACACTAGGAGTTATGGCTGTATGCCTTTGTAAAATAAAGGCTGATTACGAACGTTGGCCCTGGTCTTCCCAGACATAAAGACGATGGTCCTCTGCTTCAAAAGTAAAGCAGGACTCATCGCTGAACACTATGCGATGCCAGTCTGATGGCAGCCATGATGATTTGCTGTGACACCACTCCAGACGATTCCGCCGATGTTCTGAGGTCAAAGACAGACTTCTTAAAGGCCAATATGAGCTTAAACCCTCCTCAGCCAGGCACCATGAAATGGTGGAGTGTACCACTGAGGGGTATGGATGAAGCTGTAGTACGTTCAATTGTAGACAATGATACCGTTGGAGCAGTTCCAGCTTTTCAAACAATCATCAGATTTTCCCTCGTATTTGAGCATATTGGCCTTCCACAGACTTCCCTTCGTCAATAAGTTTCCTCGCAGCAACCATTACTTCCAGCACCTTTAAGCAGATGTATCTGTACGTTGTAGTTGATGACCTATTGCTCGTTACGACTACCCAACTTCACGCATTCCGAAAATGCGACCCCGTTCGAAATCATTCAGAAGAATATAAGATCTTCAAAAACGTCGTGATTGCCTCATTCGTTTTTTCTCTATGAAATCACAACGGCTAAAACGAAAAAAGACAAATTTTCCGCCTGTATTACTGTTTTTATACTTTGCAAATTTCTGAGCAGAAATACTCGCTACAACAGCAATTCATGTTCATTGGCCTTAAAAATTTGATCATTTACATGTGCTATCAAGATATCTTTGCTTACAAAATTTCATTACAATCGGACAACTCCTTCTTGGTGCTTAGTTCCCCCTCCCTATTTTTTTTTTTTTTTTTTTTTTTTTTTTTTTTTTTTTGCAAAAGCGTGTATTACAAAAGAAAGTGCACTGCGCATGTGTCACTCAAACTCAAAAACGAGTACCCGTACGATTAACGGAATGATAACCCTCTATTACCCATCTATGAAAAAGGTGCCAGTTTTCACCTAAACCGACCCCCAAGGGGCGTTGGGAGGGCTTAAGGGGCGTTAATGATAAATATTGCAGTTTTTGAAATATTAGGCGTACTTGAAATTTAGCAGGCTCGTTCCTTTCACGGAATAGAGATAAGCTACAAAAGGGGTTTGCGAAAATGGACTCCCAAGGGGCGTTGAGAAGACTTAAGGGGCGTTACAAATAATTAGTCCTGTTTTTAAACTACTAGACCTACAGACTTGAAATTTTATATGCGCGTTCCTTTCACGGAGTAGAGATACGCTACAAAAAAGGTTTTGCGAAAATCAACCTTCAAGGGGTGTTACTAGAGCTTAAGGAGCGTGATAAGTAAAAAGTGCACTCAATAAAAAATTATTTTAACGTTTTTTATGCAACGTTTTGTATTTGGTTTTACTCTCCTTGTTAATCAGCTATGACATCGAGAATAATATTTTTTTATTTTCAAAAAATCAACCCATGTGAAGAATTTTATATTTCAGCTAATATGTAAAATAGTTTTTATTTCATATTGACATAATTTTAAAATATAGTAAATATATTTAATATATATATAGTATTACACACATATATTAAATATATTCAATACATAATAACATATATATCAAATCTATTTATAATATAGTAATCTATTTCGATAAATTATTAACTCAGCTGTATATACGATAAATCTATTTTAAATAATATGATTTTCTTCTAAATTTTACATTAATAGAGTTGTAACATACAATAAAGCCGTTCATTTTCAAGGTGAATACAATTACAAAGAAATTCTGAGCGATTACTTACATATTAGATTGTTATATATTTACGAAAGATTAAATATTTCCTACAATCATGTGATTTATGTTCGGATAATTTAAGAATTTTTAAAGGATGACGTATATTAAAAATTACTGAAAAGAAATAAATTAGCAGAATTGAAGAAAGGCAGAGCGCACGTGGAAATGCACATAAGATTATTTCTTCCAAGAATCTAGCAGTTTCTCTTTCTCTAATGACAAAAATAGGAACAAATCAAAAAAATTCTGTAAAAATAAAATATTGTTACGTAGATCGGGGCTCATGGATTTTAAGCTTTCAGTCTCAAAGAGCAAAACAGTTCGTTGAGAGCGAGGAAATTTACTGCGGATAAGCACAGGATATGTAGTACAAGATATGGTAAGTACATGATATGGTAAGTACAGGATATTGTAAGTACAGGATATTGTAAGTACAGGATATGGTAAGTATAGAATATGGTAAGTACAGGATATGGTAAGTACAGGATATGGTAGCAAATTCGTAAAATAAGTCCCAGAAGGTCTTCACACCTTTTACAGCTTTCAGACACACTATCAGAGCCTGAATATACAAATACATAATGATGCATATTATTCGGAAGCAACTGCTCAATCTTAGCAACTTTCAACAATCAAACAATACTGGCTCAGTTCTAGAGAGCAACTCCGGTTTATAAGTTGTACGTATCTTTCTCGAAAGATCCGTTTGCGTCATAGATCGTAATATTAATAGATTTCTCCTATAATTTACAGAAGCATCCATATGATAGCTAAGTCTCCAAACCGCGAAAGTGCTCACCAACTCTCCAATGTGGTCACTAACTCACCAAAGTGGTTCCCGACTCTACAAAATGGTCACCAACTCACTAAAGTGCTCGCCAAATCACCAAAGTACTCGCCAAATCATCAAAGTGCTCGCCAAATCATCAAAGTGTTCATGAAATCACTAAAGTGCTCGCCAAATCATCAAATTTGGTCCCAATGAAAGATACCAACTTGGCTGTGACTGCAATATTTCGCCAAGTTTCTATTGAAATGCCATTATAATGTAAGGTGCAACGTTGCTTGCTAATATTACAATTTTTATCTTAAAATAAGTACAAGAGGAAGTAATATTAATGCATTAAACATACAGATATGTTATTCACACTATTTTAAGCATTAATTACACAACATTCCAAACGATATTAAAAGTAGAAGTTTTATTGATTGATCGTGATTTAATGTGACACAATATATCGTAGTAAAGTTCGGTACAGTAAACCCTCAAAACGCACCGCTACCTGTTTCTGTAAGAACATATCATAATGGATTCCGTACTGACTGAAATTAAGTTACAACAACACGAAAGTGCTTTTACTTAGCAATCATATATTTATTCACAAAAGTCCACTTTTCCCTACTACCTTAAAGGAAGTAGGGAATTCTCTCTCTCTCTCTCTCTCTCGACTCAAATTCTACTCAAACAATCTCTTTAAAGTCCCTTTCTTCTCTAATTATTTAAGTGTTTGTTCTTCTACAGACAAGTTTCTCAAAACAAAAGGCTTTATCCCTAAATGACTCGCAAAGAATAGATTTTCGTTGAAATCCTTTTGTTCAATTTCGCCTTCTAACCTCTGGGGATTTTCCTCGGCTTCCCACTTATATCTCAGAAGAAAAGCCTTTAAACAATAATAGAAATGTGATTTATTTATTTAAAATTGTTGTAAAGAAATATTTAGGTAAACTTGTAGAATAGTGGAACACGCCTAACCTGTAGAACTGTAATATGACGTCGTTAAAAGCGAAGGGAATTGTTACTCAATTTATTTGATAGCAATTTAATAAATAGGCGTTCTATGACAATAAATGCTTAGAATTTATATTTTGGTTTCCAATTACATATTTCTAAGACTCTTACTTAGTTCGTTCTGAATTTGAGAGTTTCTGGTTTTCATCGTCTCTTATTCAATTCCTACTATTAGTTCCTACTCCCCTCTATATATATAATCAAAATTTCTCTACAAGAGAGAGATGAACCACATGATCAATACATAAAAGAATATCAATTGCCAGATAACAATACAACAGAATTTAGAAGGAGATATGAAAGATTGAAACAGCAGAGCAAAATACAAAAGAATGGATGCTTCAGTATTATCAACATTGCTGACTTAGGACAGCTAGTATACATAAAATTTTTTTAAAAAATCCTTCTGTATAAAAGTGGGTTGAACATGTTTTTTGGCCAGCCAACCTTCCCTTTTTTTGTTAATAATACCGAGCAAATACCAATTGGAAATAATGGATAGGAAATCTAAATCATTATAAGGAAGAGGTAACTTACCCAAAAATTGCATACTGAAATGCAGAGCCCGCGCTAAATCTGAGTACAATAACCAAGTTATTGCAGATTCTGGACCCAAATACAATTTCAATACAAAGCAAAGGCTGAAAAATAGCACTTAGCAAAAGTATGAAAAGAATAGAAATAATAAAACAAGAAGTGTAAACATACTACATTATCTAGAGACTCTTAATATAGTTTAAAAGTTATAATATATTCTAAAAAAGTAATTTTATCTAAAACTAGAAACTGGGGGTATT
Source organism: Trichonephila clavata (assembly GCA_019973975.1). Lineage (NCBI taxonomy): Eukaryota > Metazoa > Arthropoda > Arachnida > Araneae > Nephilidae > Trichonephila > Trichonephila clavata. The sequence continues at coordinate 119,913 of BMAO01021546.1, read as the reverse complement.
TAAAAACTATCTAGGAAGAATAATAATCTATAATATAAACTTTTAAAACTATGGAAATTTAATCCTTACTATTTAGAATTTCATTATTTAAATATCTATTAATAAAATTAATATATATATTGTTGTTAAATTATATCGAATCATTAAGGTATTATATACCATTGAATTTATACACATGTAGGCGCAAGCAGCCCAACACATGAATGAAGAATATTTAAATATATATAAAATAAATCACACAATTATAATAGAGTACGACATCCCATTTCAAAATATCAATGGCGAATAAAAATAATGAAGATCCAAAATTTTTAAACGAAAGTAAACTTGTATAAAATAAATTATTAAAATATCCAAGTGCAACCTCGGACTTAGGACCGATAATTGGGTTAAACTAGTTTGATGGCGCCAAACTTCCCCCTATTGCAACTTGGTAAACTAATCTGGAAATATCCAAACTCTCAAAAATTTAAAATTTTAAAAAAAAATTATTTTTTTAATACCTAAAAAATTAAACTATTCGCCATTGCATTCTGAAAAATATAACAGAAAATGTTAAAATACTAAGACAACGAAGTGCATAATAAAACAACCATAAAATATCAAAGATTATGCACCGATCTTTGAAATGGAATGGGATGTCGCTCTAGGGATGTCGTCAATTATCTAGGATAATTATGTGATTTATTTTATAGTATATATTTAAATATGTATACATATATAATATGTATACATATATAATATGTATACATATATAATATGTATACATATATAATATTTTATATATATTTAAATATGTATACATATGTAGTCTGATCTTAAGATGTTTTAAGATTTATTATTCTTCTTTTTAATTTATTTACTGCTATATAATATACAAGGGGTGATCAAATGAAAAGGTACGAAACGACATAAAAATGAAACAGTTAAATATTTGCATATTCCGCCAAGGGAGAATGTAGCGAGACATCTCGGGATGCATTGGAGACTCTGACTGGTATCGGATCATGTGCGGGTGCCCGCATGCGCAGGAGAGAGCAAAGGCTCTTATAAAAAGCGGCGTCCAAATGATGCGAGCACAAAATTACTCGAGCACAGAAAAAGCATTAACTCCGATGTGTACTGTGAGACACTCCGACGCCTACGCAGGTCCATCAAGAACAAAAGACCGGGGCTGCTCACGGAGGGTGTGGTTCTGCTCCATGATAACGCGCGTCCACACGTCTCCAGAGTCACACAAATGGAACTGGACAAGTTCCAATGGGAGACGTTGGACCATCCGTCCTACAGTCCGGACATGTCACCCTGCGATTTCCATGTGTTTGGTCCACTGAAGAAACACCTGAAAGGAAAGCGCTTCAATTCGGACGACGTACTCAAGGACACTGTGAAGGACTGGGTCTCGTCACAGCCACAGGAATTCTGGGAACAAGGAATCCTGCGGCTTGTTCATCAGTGGGATCGTTGTGCTCAGGCCTATGGTGTATATTTTGAATAAAGTCTATATTTGTACCACCGTGTCGTTTCGTACCCTTTCATTTGATCACCCCTTGTATATATACATATATATATATATTATATCTACATATCATGTACAAATGTTCCATCATTAATAACATACTTTGTATTCAGCCACTCATGTTCAAATTCCTTTTTTAAAATTGTAGTGGATGAAAATGGGTGTTAATAAGGTTTATTTTCAAATATTAATTCTCTAATTAAATTTAATTAATTAATTATAATTCAAGAGATTTTTGCCAGTCAATATCATTCCTCAAAATGGCAGCACCATTGGATAAAACAGCTTTTGTTAAATTTGTGGTGAAGATTTAACTTAACCTGATTAACTACATTCTAGTTAGACGTCAGTATTCCTTTCACACTGGTTTCAAGATAAATTTTGTTACCTCTTTTTTTAACTTCTATAAAAAAAATGTAGTTACAAATTTAATGTGGTTGTGGACGGATCTATACGCGACTCTCACTAATATGTAGGGGACTCTTTGAGGGAAACATTTCTTTCAACCAACTTTCACCGAAGGTAAGAAAACGTGATTATGCAAATTAAGTTTGTTACATAAATTCTGTATTCGCGAGTTTTGAGAGTTAGTGTAGGGAGGATCGTAAGTTATTGAAGAAAATCTAAGACTATTAAAGTGAGAATTTAAGATATCCCTAGCGAGGATCATTTGGATGTGAGCTTATCAAGACAGCTATTAGTGTTCAAGGCCTCCTCTGTAGGACTTCTGACTGACAAGAGATCAGGTGTGCGTATTATTTAAATAGAGGTTAGAAACTAAATTTCTAGGGCGCGTCTGAGTTAATAACAAGCTTGTATGGGTCGAAATTAGTTGAGTGTCCGTAAATATTATCCCCAGGCTAACTGGTCTCACCTTCGCGTTCTAATCATTGATCGAAATTATCTTAATTGTTTTATTATTGTGTCTGTGTTAATTCTTGTGACAAATAAATAATTTTAGTGAATCATGTCGTCTGATCAATTTGTCGTGAGACTACCCTCAGACTACCATCTCCCCGTCTATCTACCAATACGACTGGATGTGTAGGCGGACTTAAATGATCATAAAACATAATTGCAAATTACTATATTTACTGCTTCTTATTAACACAGAAGGGTGGAAACACACAATTTAAATTTAAGAGAAACAAAAAAGTGGGAATTACTACTAGCGGAATAACAGAATTGCAACTGAATCTATGAAAGCTTAAACACGCACAATTACAGCTACGCCACGTGCGAATATTCACAATATTTTAAATCACTGACCTTGTTCTTTTATCATCGGCTGTTCCGTCGTGATGATATCTGCCTTGTTGACTGGTTAGGAGAAGGGTGAAAGATCCACACTCTGTAACACGGATTTTTACAAGTTTCAATCTACTTCTCCTAGCGTAGCTCCACACGTAACTGCCTCTCTACGAATGTCAACAACTGCGTGCTGACCTACCGATCTTCAATTCATTTAACTTCACTATCCTCTCTCTTCACTTTACTTAACTTCTTTAACTCGCGAAACCCGAACTTATATAATTATCTCATTTGCATAAATCACGCTTAGCTCCCGTGGAGTTTTGGTTGAAAAAATAAATTACTTTAAAGAAAATAGAGAAGGTTAGTGGAAGACCGTATAGATCCGTCACAAATTAATTGCTCCCACACTTCTAGCCGTGTCCGAGAGTAGACAATGGGGATTAGAGGGGGAAGCAGGCTTAGCCAAACATTACGTAGTTAAAAAGTTTTTAATTTTAAATATGGTCTTTAATAGTTAAAGTATTATCATTTTTTCTCTTTTACTTAAATCCATGTGAAGCAGTAGCCAAATGGTCACTGTAGAGACTTCGTTAAAGGCGTTGTCGAATCGAAGTTTCAAGTCTTGATATCACTGAAGACGCACCGAGTAGAGAGACTGAAGCCCGCTAACTATCGTGGATCAAAGTCCTCACGTTAGCGCATTTAGAAATAACGGGAATGTGGTGATTTTCTCGTCATTTGAACACGGTTCAAAATTACGTGTCCCATCGGCAATAGCTGCGTTATCCTTTAAGTGTGACGTTGATAAAACATTCCAATAAATCCAACAAGGAGAAAAAAGATTTACAAACAAAACCGTGAACGCTACTCAATAACAGTTGGTATTAAGTTATGTAAGATAAAAATTTTCATATGAATGAAAGATTGCATTTAAATTATTTATCATTATCATATACGATAAATCTAATTACGGTTTTTTCTTCTTTTCCCTTTACGACAATGCTTCTCAGACTTTCAATATTTGCTACCTAATATTCAATCATATTTTTCATCGCGCCCCCTTCCTTACAATAACAATTCAAACATACTGTACTTTGACGCTAGCGCTACAATACGACTTTAAACTCTTAATTACCACCATCGTATATATATATATATATATATATATGTTAGCTCACACAAAGCGTTAAATGTCTCGGACGTATATATACGTCTAGCTCACACAACGCATTAATTGTCCCGGACGTGTATATATACGTCTTTTCGAAGTACGATCCTTTCTATGCACTGCTATCCATAAAATTATTCTGAAGGCTTTGGGATGCAATAAAACGACCTTGACATTGTTTGCGAAGGATTTACTTATTTCAAAAGATTTTCTTTATTTTTTTCTTCCGCCTCCCCCTCAATATATCACATACGCGTGCCTACGCGGAAAGCGGTGGCTTTGGGGAGAGAATGACGTAACATTTTACCGGCAGTTAAGGGATTGATTATAAACCATACAAATTTTCAAGATAAGTGTTAATTTTTGTATAGGGTTGTTCGGAAAGTAATTTCGTTTTTTCCCGACAGAGAATTTAATTGTATTTTTTTGCACCCAACTTCACATTTAAGCCGTATAATTTTTATATGCTTTGAGAGCTCAAGGCTTGTGTGTGAAAAATTTCAATTAATTCTACGCTGTAGTTTTTTGGTTGGCGCCCTTTTAAATATGGAGAGCGATAAGCAGCATTTTCGACATATCTTACTGTTTTACTACAGAAAGGGTAAAAATGCTGTTCAAGTCAGAAAGAAATTGACCGATGTGTATGGAGAAGGTGTGTTGACAGTACGCCAGTGCCAGAACTGGTTCGCTAAATTTCGATCCGGCAATTTTGATGCCGAAGATGCACCACGTTCGGGAAGGCCGGTTGAAGCTGATAAAGACGCGATAAAGGCATTAGTCGATGCGAACCGGCGAATAATAACACGTGAGATCGGATTGATTTTAATTTTATCAAATTCAACAGTTTATGACCACTTAAAAGGCCTGGGATTATCCTCGAAGCTCGATGTATGGGTTCCCCATGTTCTCAACAGAGAGAAATCTGTGTCGCCGCATTGACGTCTGCGATTCGCTTCTCAAACGTCACGAAAATGATCCGTTTTTGAAGCGCATCATCACTGGGGACGAAAAATGGGTTGTATACATCAAAGTCAAACGCAAGAGGTCATGGAGCAAAAAAGATGAACCGGTTCAAACCATTTCCAAAGCCGATATTCACCAAAAAAAGGTGATGCTGTCTGTTTGGTGGGATTTTAAAGGAATCGTTTTTTTTTTTTTTTTAGCTTTTACCGGATAACACAACGATTAATTCGGAAGTCTACTGTCATCAGCTGGACAAACTGAATGATGCACTTCAACAGAAAAGATCAGAACTAATCAACAGGAAAGGTGTAGTGTTTCACCAAGACAACGCGAGACCTTACACAAGTTTGGTCACTCGCCAAAAGCTTTTACAGCTTGAATGGGATACAATGCCACACCCACCATATACTCCAGACTTGGCACCATCGGATTATTATTTGTTCCGGTCACTCCAAAATTCCACCTCAAATGAGGAGGTCAAAAACCACCTCGATCAGTTTTTTGCCAGCAAAGACCAAAAATTTTATGAGCGTGGAATTATGCTACTACCAGAAAGATGGCAAAAGGTGTTGGACCAGAACGGCCAATATATAATATAATAAAGTATTTGTTTATTATACGAAAACTGTCTTTCATTTCCACAAAAAAAACGAAATTACCCTTTCCGAACAACACAATATATAATTTTATACATGACAAACCCATGGGGTCACTGGTAGCTATTAAACTTCTACTTATAATATTGTTAAATAAATTATGAGATGCATTGTGCAGTACTGATACATTTATAAGTTTATTATATCAAAGTAAATGTGTACTTTATTTTTTATTATCAGAAAGAATTTTCTTTTGTTTAATTTCAAATAAATTAATAATGTTTTAAATAATCTTTTGCTTACGACTTTTCAATATGCTCGTGCCCCCCTCGTAGAGTTATCTCGACCCCTTAGGGCGGTGTGACGTACAGTCTGAGAAACGCTACTCTACGAAGATGAATGTGATAGCTTGTTATTATCCATAACTGTGGACCAGAAAGCAAAGATTCAAAATATTTATGTTGGAGAAACTCTTTCAAAATTAAATTCATTTCCAGTCAATAAGTTTACGTCTAGAGCGCTGTTTTACGTGATCTTCACATCTTAAAAAATAAAGCCATAAGAAATCATGACTTCACAAAAGTTATAAACCAACTATGCCACCCAGCCGGCCCGATTGAAGATCCACTTCGGGTTTCTTTTTAATTTTATAAAACTGATTGTAACTTGGCCTCTAAGTAAGGAAGAAACAAAACGAAGTATGATTTATTAATTCAAATGACAGCTTTCAATAAAACAAAAAACATGTGTTTTTACCGAATTGGGTCAATTCAACACGTTCGGATACTTTAATGATAATAAATTTAATGTTATAAGTTCTTCAGACTTTGATTCAATGATTCTTGAATCTCACTGCGTAAATGGTCGCATATTAATATCACTATAATCCGCATCAATAATAATAAAAGAAAAGGTAATATTTTTTTTTAAAAAAATTAAGTGCAAATTAAAAAAATTTAGATTTGTGCAAAAAGATAAAATAATGTAGTTATTATATTCGATAACAAAAAAAGCTACACATCGAGAAGGAGTAGGCGCATTGCAATAAAAATCGGAGGATGTGAAGTACATACATAGAAAAACAAATGATTCAAATTTCCGAACAATTGAATAATTATTTCAGAGTTTGACCATTACAAAGGGAGGAAATCAGTAAGGCATTGGTCATCGCTGGTCTGGATGCAAACTGTCAGCTGGTGTGGCATAGACTGGTGAAATTCCCATATGGTTGTGACGGTTCTATCTCTCTCTCTCTCTCTCTCTCTCTCTCTCTATCCGCGCTCTTTTAATTCACAGCCCTCTTAGAAAATTTCTGGTGTTTAAAAATTATTTTATTATAAAAATCCTCCTAAAATAGTCTAGACTTTCAGGTTAGAGCGAGAGATAGGATAAATTGCTAGAGGATCAGTGACTAATCAAATTCAATGTGAATTGAGGATAGTTAATATTTGATAATTGCATTATTTAAGGTGACGAACTGTCACTGGAGATTGAATTGAGATTAAATAGCGAAGAAGTCGCAGCTATTGAATTAAGTAAGCTAATTAAACATTAAAGTCTTCTCATATCTCGCGTACCTCGTTAATTGTATTCATATTTATCAATTGGGTGCATCTCTTATCCTTGATCGATTGATTTTGAGTTGTGGTTAATATTGTGAATAAATTATATTGTTTTTTAAATATGTGGCTGGTCTTCCTTCCAATTCTCTTACACCTTTAGGTGCTCAGGTGATATCCTTATATGGTATCCTGCGGAATTTTGTGCCGATTGTCTCAAACTGTGAGCTAAATCATCATCATTCCGGGACAGTTGTAATCAACTTCCCATAACGTCTCAAATATGCTCTATGGGAGAGAGATCAGGTTATCTAGATGGACAAGGAATTTTAGGGCAAGCTTTAAGGCTTGTCATAGCAACGCATTATAGCGTTGAAAAACAAGTCCTGGGGATCTTTGCATACAAAATTTCATTACAATCGGGTTAATCCTTTTTGGAGCGTCGATTTTTTTTTCTTGTGGAGAGTATTTTGATCAATAGCTTTTTTTAACAACACTAATATGCTATACTTTAGAGAAAATAAATAATATTCTTCAGAAATCAAAGCTTTCTATTCTCAAGATAACTTCAATTACAATCCAGTTAAAAACATAGAAAATTAATTAATGCTGTATATTATTTCTCCCCATTAAGTTAGAATAATACTCAAACTCTTTTGCTTATGCATTTGTTTCCAAGAATCCGTAATTCCCTATTTTAAATCTCTTCGTCTTGATTCTTATTTAACGATAGTTTTAAAAGTCTATTGTTCTCCGATGATTTAATTATTTGTTCATCTATAACGAATTCCTTGAAAACAAAAGGTCCATTCTTCAGTCACTAACAAACAATGGCTTTTCGTCAAAATTATTTTATTTTATTTTCCTCCTCTCTTTGAATCTAAAGGGACTTACCACTCTACGATGCAGTTTTAAATTAATGACAAAAATATTTCATTCGTTATTAATTCACTGCGTGGAAATGGAGAGGATTTTCCATAAGCTAGATTCTGAAGAATGCTTTACTTTTAAAAAAACTCCTTTGACGGAGTGAAAGGAGCAAAATGGTGATAAAATCTAATGACGGTAAATTCATGAAGGTCACATGATAAATGCAATCAAGTGATACCAAATGAATTCAAGACTGATTTTAAACTTGTATTAGTTGTAAAATTTAAATATACAATCGACTCTCGATAATTCGAAGTTAAAGGGACCAATGAAAACTTCGAATTATCAAGAGGGAAGGAAAAAACTCCCAAAATACTTCAATTCTAACACATTTAAATTTGAAACTATGTAATACACTTTCTCATGTCCATAAATTAAGGATAATGAAGTTCAGGTAAAGAAAGAGACAGAAGCAAAACAAATTTGACTTATTTGTAAAGTCTATTCATTAAACGAAAGGTAAAGAGCAAAAAAGATGCTATATGTTTGACATAATTAATAAAAATTGCGATTTTTGCTCTTTGGAGCAAATTTCAAAAAAGAACCTATTTACAAAAAACAGTATAACATGGTTAGTATGATGGTTAATACGGAGTATATCTCCCGGACGATGCAATACAGGCCTTACAACGCCTACGCATGCTGAGTATCAAATTATCAATCTGATCTTGGGGAATATTACACCACTCATCAAGCAATGCCCTCCGAAGTTCCGGTAGACAGGAGGGAGGGGGTTGACGGGCTGCAATTCGTCGGCCAAGCATATCCCACACATATTCTTTATTGGATTCAAGTCCGGTGAGTATGCTGGCCAATCCATACGGGTGATATCCACCGATTGAAGGCATTCGTCTACAATGTTTGCATGGTTAGGACGGGTGTTGTCATCCATAAACAGAAATTCAGCACCCATGGCGCCCCGAAACAAACGTACGTGTTGTTCCAGACTGACATCCCGATAGATGTATCCTGTCATCGTTACACTCTGAACATGCAGGTCAGTTCTGGAACCAAGAATAATTCCTCCCCAAACGAGCCATCCTGCACCACCGTAACGGTGTCGTTCAATGGTGTTCTCTTGGTGGTAACGGGTACCTGGCGCTCTCAGTATGAAAGTCCGACGAGAATCAGACTGCAAACTAAACCTGGACTCGTCGGAAAACATCACACAAGACCACTGTTGCTCTGTCCACATTGCATGCTCTCTACTCCAGGTTAATCGCAGGCGACAGTGAGTTGCGGTAAGGGGAACACATCCGACAGGCCTACGAGCATATAGACCAATGTCCCCTAAGCGTCTGCCTTGAAACTGTCATACCGGTAGCTGAAGAAAGCTGACGAGACAGGTCTGATGCTGTGCTCCGTCTGTTTCTCTTGGCAGTAACTGCCAAATACCGATCCTCATTCGGTGTTGTAACTCGGGGGCAACCTGTGCTGTAACACCTACTCACATTACCATCATCTTTGAATCGTTGTGAAAGCCTGGAGATGACACTCTGGGCTATTCCAAGTTCCTCGGATATTTACAGCTGGGTACGTCCACATTCCAGTCGTCCGATAATTCTACCACGTAAAAAATCATCCAAATGCTACTTTTGTGCCATAACTATGCGGTTATTGCATTGAAAGGCTTTTAAAGCGCTTGTGAACAATTTTACTTCTTTGCCACCATTCCTTATATACTCCTCTCTTACACTTTCGTCATTGTGACGTACTATACACGCCATCTGGGGGTTTCCTGTAATTTGCATATTCTTCTTCAAGATGTGTGTGATAATTCTATAGGTGAAATTTTTATTTTAGAGTTCAATTTCTGTGTGATTCTGAAGTATCCTTAATTTATGGACATGAGGATAAAACATCAATTGTTCATAAGTATAAAATTATTTTAAAGTATTTTTAAAAAGTGCATATTATACAGTATAAACAATATGCAGAAGTTAAAAGTCCTGTATTAGAAGAATACACTCATGTATTAAAAACAATTATTAAAAGAATACATACTGTACATAATTAATCTTTTTTGATAAAAAATTTGTTATCAGTAAAAGTTTGTTTAGTCTGTTATTAGTTCCCTCAGACACTGTACCCAACACCATTGGTTCTTCAAGGCAGGGACCAGTCCCTGTTTGGTGCCACATGTCATAGTCATAAGTTGTCATGTCACTCCGACACAAAATACACAATCCTACGCATCTCTTCTTCACAACTGCGAACCTTCCTTTCTGGACACATGTGTCCCAAAGCCTCATGTTAAACGAAAGATATGGTTCACTGATAACAAGTGCGTCCGGTCTATTGCCCACTTGAAGAAGGAAAGCAATAAAAGACTGAGAAGATTGACTGAAAAGACAAAGAAAATTTATCAACAGCATAAGCAACTTTCTTCTCTCGGAAGCGAGTTTTCAGCGACTTCTTCATCCGCAAGTCACAAACAACAAAGATCACAAAAGAAAATGTTTAACGCAGTGTTTCTCAAACTGTGGGGCACGCCCCTCAAAGGGAGGTTGATAACTCTACAAGGGAGGCACGAGCATATTGAAAAGTCAAAAAAAAAAAGATTAATTAAAAAATTATTTATTTATAATGAAAGGAAACACACAAACGAAATACATTCTAACATAATAAAAAATTAAATACACATGTACACTAATATAATACACTTATAAATATGTCAGTGCTACACAATGTATTTTATAATTAATATAACAACACTAAGATGAGAACAAGTTTAATAATTACCATAGGTAATTTTATATATGACAAGTTATTACCATGGGCTTGTCATACATAACATTATATACAAAAATTAACACTTATCTTGATAATTTGTACGGTTTATAATTAATCTGTTAACAGCCGATTTAAAGTTGCATGATTCGCTCCCCAATGCCTTCGTTTCCCACGTAAGCACGCGTATGTGATGTATTGGGGGGGGAGAGAAAAGGAATCAGGCAAATCCTCTGAAATGAGTCAATCCTTTGCAAACACAAACACTGTTAAGTTCCTTTTATTGCATTCCTAAGCCTTCGGAATAGTTTTATGGATAGCCAGCACAGAAAAGATTCCACTTTGAAAATACGTATATATACGTCCGGAACAATTAACGCTTTGCTCAGCGAGACGTTTATCTACGCCGGTGGTACTTAAGAGGTTAAAGTCGTATTGTAGCCTTACCGTCAAAGTACAGTATTATTGAATTCAATACATTGTTATTGTGTGGAGGGGGGCGCGATGAAAATTATGATTGAATATCGGGTCGCAAACATTGAAAGTTTGAGAAGAACTGGTTTAACGACTGGTCCAAATACTGATTAACTTTTATCCCAGTAGTCTAATGCATGTACAGAGACCCGATGATGAGCTGTTCAAAGCACCCTTCCCCCAAGCAGCATTCAAAGTCACCGTAGATGATCTGCAATTAACACAGTTTGTCACCGAAAAATTAAGGTCACTTTTTTGCCTATGTTATTGTTGACAAATATACACTTTTTAAAAGAAAATTTCTGTAAAAAGCAAAAGTTGCCAACAGTGAAGAGCATGATGACACGTGATTGCATTTATCATATGACTATGACGTCACATGAATTCAGCTTATTTATGACATATAACGTAATGTGCCCAGTAAAAAATATTATAAGTGATGAATCCTGTATTACTTTTTATTGCCAACTTTTCAATCTTGGTCGCATAGAGTATTACGTTCAGAATTGATTATTTAGTAAAATGAGCACACATTTACGAACCGCTCGCAAAAGGCTCGTTGAAATCCTTTATTTCCACAACAAACATTCGGCGATTCGTGATACAACAACAAAAAATACCCACGAATCACCATCAGCCCATTGTCAGCCAAAAGTGAGTATTGAAAGTTCTCGCGAGCAAAACAAAAACAATAAACAACAATTAACTCCATCCCAGTTCGAACCCTATGTGTCGAAAAAACTGTCAGGAGACTGTTTGTACTGAGCAGTTCGTTCAAGTGTATGTCTGTGAGTCGAATCGGTTGCAATATATTTCTAACCATAAGTATGTTATTGTTCATTAGAGCCCTATCATGAACAATACACAGAAGACAGCATTAAAAAATTGTGACGGATCTATCCGCGACTGTACAAATACCTTGGGGACTCTTCTGGGGGGAAATATTCCAATTCAATCAACTTTCGCCCACCAAGAAAGCGTGATTATGTAAATGAAGTATGTTATATAAATTCTGTTTTCGCGAGTTTGTGGGTTGGTACGTTGGAGTTGGCAAGTAGGAGTTAGCAAAGAGTTTGCTAGTTAGTTTGTTAGTTGGGGAATGAAAGATAGCGGAATTATCAAGAGGTCTTGGAGTTGTAAAGGAAAACGGATTACACCAGTGGATCACCTGCAAGATTCAAGTGTAGGATCCGATGCATAAAAAGTTCAGGTATCGTGATCTTGATTAATTAGAAGCTAGCTTATTAGTGTGCGACGTAGTTATATATTGAGCGTATTTAAGCTCTCTTAGATTCAGTTGAGGGTCCGTAGTAGTATCCCCGTGTTATAGAATCTCACCTCCGCGATCAACTATTTGATCGCCTATCCCAATTAGATTGTTGTCTGATTGATATTTTGGTAACAATAAATTAATTAGATTGAAATCCTGTTTGTTAATCATTTAGTTTCTTCCACACACCTTGCTGGGTTTACAGGTACACAAGGGGCTTCAGAGGCAAGCAGGAACCGACAGGAATTACAAGATTAAACAACTAAAAACTGAACTCCATCAAAGAATTGTTATTGGAATGTGAAAAAAATTAATTTTATTTGATTTTTGACTAACGCTACGTTCTAAAATACCACGAAGGCTATTGGTGACTCGTAATTTTGAACCTTGGTCAAATGTCAAGGATGATACCTGATTTGCACCTTAGACAGCAAATGTGAGGAGTCACGACAGATTTAACGTGCATCAGCCCTTTTATAAGGCAGGTCTTTAATGTCCGCTGTTCCCTACTTCAGTTTTTATATAAATGCAAATAATTTCAGAAAGAATTGTAGTTACAAATGACAATAATTTAAAAGATTTAATTAATCTCTCCTAAAAAGTTAAAACGATCTAGAAGTGCTTAAAAGCTGCGCTGCTTTACTTTCTAACTTACAGGTGACAGTACAGGACTTTATATATGCGTCCATATGTATAGTCTAGGGTTTGCAATCCCGTGTCATATTTTCAATCCCGGGATTTTGGGATTACATTATCCAAATCCCGCGATCCCGCGATTTGTCCCGGGATTAGGATTCGACTATTTTTTCAAAATACTTACGTATTAGCAAAGTTGAAATTGCATAATACAACTGAAAATATAATTAAAAATTGATTTAATATTATTTTAATGGAACAAATAAAAATTCCTTCATCATAAAAAAACAAATTAATACATAATAATTTTTTTTTAAAAAAAGCCTTTTTTTCATTTATTGTGTTTCTGTAAATAAGCTTATAAAAATACAGCTCGTGCAGCGTTTCATCGTTACATTTTTGTTACAAATTGTCCCACCGAAGAAAATGCGCGTTCAGATTCTTTACTAGTAGGTATTATCGTCATTAAATAGGAGTATGTTCTTTTCAGGTAGTCACCACGTCTCCCTTCATTTTCAAAACATAGACCTTTCTTTTTGAATTTTTGATCACAGTGTCACAAATCTAATAGACTGCATTGATGCATCAAACACCGATATTTAATTTAATTTAATTAATTGACAGGTAATTAATTAATTATTATTTGAAAAAAACTGTATTAACATCAAGTGTTATCCACTACAAATTTAAAAAATTTATCTGAACATGATTGGATGGATAGAAAGTATTTTATTAATGATTTAGAATTTGAACAAGATATATATAAATAAAAGTAAATAAATAATTATATATAGTGGGAGAGAGAGTGAGCTAATAGCAGGAATTGAAAAATTGTCAAAATATAATAACATTTTGTGCCATCTTGTAAATGTACAAATGAAGGACAAGTAAAAACAAAAGTTTTAAACAAGAACTTATTAGAAAAATATATAAAAGGAATTAAAATGATATACCAATATTATAAAACAAAACACTTTACAGTTTTTGAATTATATATATATTCGACGTTTAAATTTTATTCAAAATAGAAGCAATAGGCAATAAACAAAAGTTAAAAATTTCTATTGTTTCTAACTGAGGGAACTTAAGCAACCCAATTTAAAATCTAATTCTTCCCTAATTATTCAAATGTCTGCTGGCCTATCAGAGAGTTTCCGAAAACAAAAGGGCTTATGCCTAAATTATTCTGAAACAATAGCTTCTCGTCGAAAGCCCTTTGTTCAGTTTCACTTTCTCTAAACCTAGAGGGATTTATCTATAAACCTCTTACTCTCAAGAATAAAGGGAATAAAACCATGCCAAGAATAGTTTACTCAATTTCAAACCGTTTTAGAGAACCCGAAAGGGTTTTGGTGAAGTAAACTGTAGATGCCGCGTCTTAAACACTGTCCTAGGGAATAAACGCAAAAGATGTTGGCAAGCTCTAATTGATTATATGGAACGAAAGGTGTGCAGTGAAAAGACCAACAATTAGAATTTCAGCATTTTCCTTTTGTTGCCAATTCTCAAATGTACTAATCGAATGAATAATTAAGTACAGAATCAACTGTTGCTGATATTCTGTATTTCCTGTCTGTGAACTTCGTACTCAAATACAAAAAGAAAAGGGCAAGTTGAGGAGTACAGAAATTTAGCGATTAGAGAAATTTTACTTTAAGAAAATTAACAAAATTATATTTAAAAGGAACATTTATAGAGCAATGATTTCCATAACAATTAATTATTACAAAGGATTCTACAGAAAATTATTTTACCGTAAAATCCGGGGCATTACGCGCATCTATACTTACAAGCTGCTTTTATTTACTGTTTAGGTACATTCACGGTATAATGCCCCCCCCCCCTTTTTTTTTACGCAGAAATCTGAAACGTACGTGTGCTTTTAGGCTTTGAAGTCATGTACTCGACGAACAATCCCAGGCTTTTGAAAATATAGCTTACTTCTAAAACCGCAACCTCTTAAGTTCATATGGAATGCCATTGCTTTTAAATAAACATTTCGATATATATATAGATGTCTATTTTTTATTCTCTCTTTCCGACTAAGTGGCGTAGTTGGTTTGTTGCTCGCCTTCTGCACCTAAGGTTGCGGGTTTGACCCAGGCCCAAGTCGGTGGATTTTCATGATGCAGAAAATCGACAGTGTCCATGTCATATGATTATGCGGCATGTGAAAAATCTCTTGAAGTGCCCGTTTGGCTTGGGTGCTCTCGCCAAAATTCAATTCCTAAATTCAATTTCGCATCGTCAGAGCTCAGGTGCCTCCCTCTGGGGAGGAAACTGGGCGTCAAAATTACTTGCAGCAATTGGTGCCGCACTAAAAAGTGATACCAGCTCCTGGGAAATGAACTAGGCCTGCAAAGGTAAAAAATAACAATACGCAGCCCCATTAGAAAAAAAAATTTCACCTCTTTTTTTATTTTTAAAGCTGTTTTTTTTATACCCAGCGTATAATGCACACCCGTAAACTTTGATCCTATTTTTTTGTTTGTTTTTTTTTTGTTAAAAGTGCGCTTTATACGCTATATTTTAAGGTTTATATTTTTATTTGACATCTGTATTGAAGATCCTTCTGTGAGAGGGTGTACGTGTATGTAGAGAGGGAGGAGTAAGAGTTCAATTTCTGCATTTAGATACTCATATATGTACACAAGCACACACATACATGTGCACACACACACATTTTTGGGTGAGCGTGTGCATGTATATGTGACATGTAACTACTATAAATCTAGGTTTAAGTAAAGCAAATTATAAACTAAAAAACACGCTTTTATAGTGAATCGAACTAAAAAGTAAAAAAATAATTCTTAATATAAGAATAAAACGATTAACGAGAAAATTAATGTCATTGTGGTTAAAGCGTGGGGTGGTTTATACTACATTTTTACAATAACTCTGCATTTTGGAATAGAACAAATAAGAAATTATAACAATTGAAATCGAGCCCCCTACGCTTTTACCCCAATGATATTAATTTTTTTCGTTAATCATTTTATTATTATATTAAGAATTATTTTTTACTTAGTTCGATTATCTATAAAAGCGTGTTTTTTAGTTGTTTTTTTTTAACTATAATTTATTTTTCATTTTTAGCTCGATCTTCAATAAGAGCGTGTGTTTTTTTAAAGTTTTCAAAAAGATCCTTTATTTATTGATGAATTAATCTGAAATGTCTTATTTGTTTCAGAATCTAGTATACCCATTAGCATCCTATCAGTACGTCGAAACATCCTGGTTTGCATAATGTAGGATCAACCAACCGAAGGAAATCTGGAACAGCTAAGTTTGAAATACTTCCTGCGGAAGAAATTGTTAAGTCAATGATATTTTTCACTAAAAAGAGCTCAATATTCTCTCTAAAACTTGCATCATTATTAAACATAAAAAGAACACATTTTCAATCAAAGAGTTTGTGAGAAATTACTTAATCCGGTGACCTCTGAATCAATTCTCAGCTGTTTTGGTAAAATGAAGCAATGAATGATGTTTCATTCCACAGATCCAACAAGTGCATTAACACTTTTTTTATGTTGTATTAATCATGTTGTTTATTTGTATTAATCATGAGCGTTTTCGCTTTAGGGTTGTAACAATCTTTTGTTCACCAAGTCTGGAATTAGTCGCCAAATCTGGAAATGGGAAATCGTTAATCCCGATGATCCTAATCAGGACAATGGAACAAAATTATAAAATTATTGTATTGTCATCAGTAATTCACTAGTGTACAAAATATCAAATTAATCTGACCTTTTAAAGTGGATAAAAATCGAGTCCAAAGTTCTGTTACATGCAGGTAAAACTTATAAAAGCGTGTTAAAAATAGTAAGATAGTAATACAATAACAAACTCTAAGGATATGAGTTTAAGTTGGAGGGTTAAATAAGGAATTGTAAAGAATCCTCTTTATTTTTCTATATTTTATTTCGTACTAAAATACAGAAAATAAAATATATTTAGGGACAGTGTAAAAAATTTAAAAGTATTATAGTTGATTTTTAATAAATCTAAATAACCATATTCAAAGATATCGAAAAGTGATTAATTTATTTAACTGAAGGACCAACACAGCGAAATATAGTAGCACAATGATTTTCAGAAATACTTTATCATAAATATGATATAGTCAGTGCTTCTTAAACTTACCAATATTCATAACCCATTTTTCAATCATAATTTTCATCGTCCCCTCCCCTTTTCCATACAACAATAAAGTATTGAGTTCAACAATAATGTACTTTGATGCTAAAGCTACAATACGACTTTAATTATTAATTTTTTTTAAAAATATCAAGATAAGTATTAAATTTTTGCATTTAATTTTATATATGACAAGTCAGTGAGGTAACTGGTAATTATTAAACTTGTTCTTAACTTAGTATTGCTAAATTAATCATCAAATAAATTGAGCAGCACTGATACATTTATATTATATCAGTGTAAATGTGTTCTTTATTTTTATTACATCATAATGTATTTTGTTTTGCTCCCTTTTAGTTTGATTATATTTTTAAATAATTTTTTACTTTCAATTTTTCAATATCCTCGCACCCCACTCGTATTGTTATCACGCTCCCCCCTAAGGGGGTGCGCCCCACAGTTTGTGAAACACTGAGTTAAGTGTAGTTATCAGAAAGCACATAAAAAAAACGAAAATACATGAAATTTAAGTTTAAAATTTTGAAAACAGAAAATAAGAAAATTCAAGTGAATAAACTCTAACACAATTGGACAGTTATCAAGATATAAACATTTAATCTGCTTATGAAGTGTATATGTATATTTCTTCACACTCCGTGGGTGAGTTCGTGTGTGTGAAGATGATTTTAACAGGAAAATTTGAATTTTACTGAAATATTGCTTCTGCTTTAATTAAAACAAAGTTGGAAAATAACTATTCCAGACTCCCCATTACATAATATGATTAATTATTAATTACTTTTTTCAAAACTTCTCAGAAAGTTTGTATCATTTTTAAGTTAATCTGATGAAAAATTTTGAGAGAAAATTAAATAATTTTAACTGAAGATATATGTAATCTCAACACTTTGTTCACGTATATATTACAGATCAAAGTTTGGAATAAACTTAAAAATAAAAACGCTGAAATATTAATATTATTTAAGAAAAAAAATTATCGTACATGTGGGATTAATGTATATATACTCACTCATGCAATTTTAAAAAGGATAAAAAAAATTTCAACATTATTATTAAACAAATTTAAGGAAAAGAAAATTAAAACTATTTTTTCATTAATCATAATTAAATTCAGAGCTTAATTTATCTTTACCTTCTGCAACTTAATACTGACGATATAAATTTAATTAACTTTAATATTCTTAGTAAAGTTATTAAATCATTTGAAAAAGTTTGTTACCCAGTAATCTTCTTATTTGCTCTAAATATAAGTCTCTAATTAAATATATTGAAAACTTAATCTTATTTTTTGTATAAAATTTAGTAATACTGTCTAAAAATGTAAAAATAATTTTATACTGGTATACATACTTGTAGTTAAATCTTTGATTTTAAAATACATAAATTAAATAGAATCACTTTCTATAAGGAATTGCAAAATAGTAAAATATATTTCTTTGATAATCAGATTTGATGAAACATTTTTTATTGTATTTCATCTTCCACAAACGTTTTCAAAGACAATTAAGTTATTCGAAAATAATTATGCAATCGAAGAAACTGATTTGAAACATTTTTTGCCTTTCACAACATGCTTTCAAAGATGTCTAAGTTATTCAAAAATAATTATACAACTGAGGAAATTTATTACAGTTTCTTATACTTTTTTTAAAAACACGTTTCAGAATTATTAACTTATATGTCTTCCATTTTGAATCTAAGCCTCAACAACGTCACAAGATTAAATTAATTTTAAAAAAAAGATCAAAGATTAAATCGAAAGCCCCTATTGATTGCTCGATAGTCTAAGGTAAAAAACTATTTTTAGAACATTCTCAAAAGAATAGCTTCCGAAGCTGCCTTAAGGGGATTTGATACAATTCTCAATTTTAAAACACATTTAGCTCTGTGATAAATGTTCCAAGTTCACGGGGAGACGGGAGAATAACGTTTGAAAACGAATAATGATTTCGAAATAGATAAAGAATTTTCGCCATTTTTTTTTTCTTTCTTCTTTTCTCTTTGCTGTGTCTATGGCTACTGAAAGATTCCTATTGTCAAGAAATGTGGCATTGATGGCAGCCACGTTAGGCCTCACTCTATTACGATAAGCCAGTTGAGATTCAGTTAGTTCTAAAAGCTGTAGAAAATTGAAGTGATTTTTTACCATCATCTGTGAAGAAATGAGGTTAGAATTTGTCTTATGTGTTTCTAAAAGCCTGATCAGTGCATGGCTTAGAAGTCAATTTTGTTTTATTATACCGTAATGCTCACAATCTTATTTTTTTCGTCTTTTTATTGTTGTTGTTGTAGGGTTGTTGGCGATCATATTTCTTTTATTTTAACAAAAATTTATGGTTTGTACCGTTTTTAAATGAAAAAATGTGGAATTATTTAGAATATGCTTTTTGAGCGATGATTTTTTTTATTAAAAATGAAGTTACAAAAAAACATTGAGATGTATTGTAGTTTAAATGAGTTTCGTTATTTTTGCTCGTTTGTTAGTTATTAATTGATATGAATTCAGCATCATTTTCTGCTTAAGCAGTTGCCTAAAAAAAACTCCTAAAATATAAAAGAGAAATAAAAATTGTTTTTTTTTTCTTAATAAATAGTACAATACGTAAAATATAATAATATACCTAGCGATTAATTTTACCTAAAACATTTAAAAGTTTTTTTTAAATTTTTAATTCATTTGTAAGTTTTTTAAAAAATTAAAAATGAATTTAATGAGAAGAATGTGTACTTATAAATATATAAGAGTTCATTAAAAAAAATTACTTCAATTCTTGTTCTGGTTTTTTATGTACATGCCTGCAGATCAGCAAGGCTAGATCAGGTTTCTGACTTACCCTAAGAAACACCACTTTATTCAATGGACTAACTCAAAGATCATATCAAGAAAACCTTAGGCACTCTAAGATATGTTATGGGGAAGCAAGACTTGGTACACGCTGCATAGCTCTTGGCACTATCTGTATATGTCAAAGATCTAACATAACCTCAAGAAGGCGAGTAAGTACGATTTGGTCTTGTCTGTTGCAACCACGTATCAGAGGACCACCAGGATGATTGCTAAGATACTAATAATTCTCCGATGGAACAGACCAACTGGTGATTTATTTCTTTAATAAATATTTAAAATAATCACAAAATAAAGAGATTGCCTGATGTATTAAATCACAACTGTAATATTTAAAACAGACAGAAAACCTTCGAGATCTTGTGATGAGGTCGGGAAACGAGCTGGTACCCTATTTCACAACTTTGTGTGGATAACAATATATTTAATTGTTCTATGCAAAGAATAATTTTAACAACCAAGAAGCTATGTTATTTAAAAAATGTACTTCAATCTAATCAAACATTAAAAACATTTTTGGTGTAATAATTTTAATATTGAGTTCACACATTATTGTTGAACTTAGATATGAATTATAATATAAACAAAATTGATAAGTGATTATCTGATGAATTTATTCATGGCTAAAACAGTAGCACCCCTTCTTGACATAAGTTAAATCATAAACATTGAACTTTAAAAAAAAATGCTTCAAATTTTGTTAAAAATACAGTAAGAACAGAATAGATTTATAATCTCCTTTATATGTATATATAACGAAGAAAAGAAACTCACTTACTCTTATAGAAAACTCCGGAACTATTAGACAAACAGATTTCAAGTTTGACAAACATGTGTGCTTGTGTGTTTCTTTTGTTAATTAGAGATGGGCTAATCTTGTAAAAAAAACATTAGGGGGATTTCGGGGAATTCATAGACAAAATCTCCACTTTTTTAACTTTTCCAACCAGAGACCTGAAATAGGGCAGGCATATTTCTTTTGTTTAGAGGGATGGATTGCGGGAGCGTTATAGACGACAAAATCTCGTTAACTATAATTCAAACATAAGAATTATTAAAGTCATTAAAATTTATTAGCGGATATGTGCCATTGACATTTTACATTTAATATTTGACGAGGCATCAAATCATACACACACACAAAAATCCAAGATATTTTTCTAAGTAATTCTTTATCTTTAATATATTAATAGAGCACGAAATAGCTTTTCTCAGCCTAGTATATATCATCTCTTTTGTATCAACAGTGGACAGCTATAGTAAGTATGCGACTTTTATTAACAATATGAAGCAATAATACGCAAAAGAATTCCGCTGCTAAAGATTGGGTCTTCGAAAACTCTCTTGTAATTAAGTAATTCTCTGTAATAAGAATAAGAGATTGGCCTTTCTAAAACTTGTGTAATCAAGATTTTAATCTACTACAGTTTTCTACGACTTTCAGCTAAAAGTCTGTTTTCATAACAAGAGTGTTTATAATAAATATTCATTTTACGTAGTCGTACATAATTACAGACTTTGTTTCTCCATGATTTTCATTATAAGATGATAGTGGGCGTGAAAAAGGCCTACACAGGGGATATAAGGGGTCGACTCGAAAGCTGACGAGAATCACCTTCAATCTTCTGAATTATTTTCCGCATCAGTTTTTTCGTTTTTTTTTTGTTTGAAGACTCTCGATATAGGTTGCGGTTGCAGCTGCACCTCAAGGACCAAAGAAGAGGAACTGCAAACCTTTGAAAGACGGAGCAACCAATAGAGTTAATAGACTTTGGACGATAACAGTGAAAGGGGTTGCGGGGATAACCGTACCCTGGAGTCGGTCATTTCAAGATCTCAAACCTAAACGTAAGTATAACTTTTCTCTAAAGAAAGGCTGTGAAGAAAAATAACTTAATAATTAATATAATGTTTTGTTTAATTAATTTTTTTAAAAAATGCTTTTTGGCAAAAAAAGATGTGTAAATCCTCACTCTACCCAGTAATGAAGTAATTTTAAGAGCTCACAGATCACAATGTTGATTAATTCATCTGTATGTGCGGTTTTTTTTGTAGAACTAACTACCACTTGGCCTAAAAGATGGCAAATTTAATTATTTAAAAGCAGTAAAATGTACGTTTTCAAAGAAGATCAGGAAGTAGAATTATCAATTACCTTCCCGCGTTGGCAGCATTTAAATGTTCTAAAAGCATAAATAACTATGATCAGAGTCATTTACTTTTTAAGTTTTGAGCTAGATCATTATAATGAAAATAACGCAAAGCATTTATAATGAAATTAAGAAGATCCCTTAAATTAATTGTTACAAAGATGTTCAAAGGCAAATCAATGAGACATCGCCTTTTGGTTAGAGAGAGTAAATTAAATTTACAGTGGAGTTAAATTAGAATAAGGCAGAGCAGTAGTTACATTAGAGTAGTTTAGAATAGTAAAGGTATTCTGTTTTGGAACTTTTTGAAAGCCGCATTCCTTCCTATTGCTCTATTAATACTTTTTCTTTCAGGATAGAAATATATAAATTAGTTTCACACTAATTTATACTAATCCATTTTAATCAATTTCTTCAGTACTCAATAAAAATATAAACATAAATATACAATGATCAATGTATATAAGAAATTTATGATATATTGGAATCAACAAATATAGGAATAAATAACTATGCTGAACCTGATGAATAAAAGGAATAATAAATAAACTGGAATCAATGTGAACACATTTTTAATAAAAATGAATACACACACTAGAACTAGTAAGCACATAAGAAAAAATTTGCTAGATCAATACATAAAAAAATAGTTCAAAATATTTTATAAAAATCTAAATGCTTGATAAATTAGTAAGTGTAAATATTTTTTGGTTATATCTCTGGGACACTCGAATTAAGAATTCGTTTGTATTGAGAGTTGTTTCAGGCATGTGAATCAAAATAATTTAAATATTTTTTGTATATCTGTTTATTTTATAATTATATTTATTAAATCTTATTTCTATTATCAAACTGAAGTATCAGTAGTTGCTGACTTCAACAAAACATTTTAATAAATTATATAACATATGTATTTTCCTTAAATCTATTTCTATTTTGTTATTAAACCTAAGAGTTTCAAACAGATCATTGACATTTAACCCCCTAGGCCCTAACACTCTAGTATTAGAAGAAATATTTTCATTAATTTATATTTTTTCCCTTTCAACAATTTTAATTTCAAAATTTAGTATCCTGCTAAAATTACATGCAAAAATAGCTGTACGTTATCATTTTTTTTACGTCTCCACCAGAGACGATAATGCAAGTCAAGCTATTTGCAGTCAAAAGGTACATTCACCTTTCCTTAATTCTCAAAATAAGATCCACCCCTCTTTAAAAAAAAATCTATAATACTTACCAGATTCTTAATGCCCAATTCAGTACTTATAACTAAAAAAAAATCATTAAAAATTGTATTGTAAATGGGAAGCTAATAGTTGATTTATGGCCTAATATATTAGGTCTTAGATCAAACAAGGTGCACACACACATTTTAAACTAGTTCTATTAATGTATAACGTAGGGGTCGGCAACCTATGGCACGTGGTACAATTCTCAGGGGCACTCTGTAGTCTTCGACAAATTTGTCAATTTTTGAGTGGATAGACGTTGATAAATTTATAATGGGCCTTATTGGACAAACATCTTCAGAATTATGGATATTTATGAAATTACGAAAAGTTTGAAAGATAACTGTAAAGGTAAATTTACTGCTATTTTGTAGATTATTGAACGTCCTTACTTGAGAGATTAATTGTTTGGAGAGAGAAAATTCGCTGCATTCTGCTTTCCTATCTTGATTCTACATATATAAATAAAAAAAATTCCTTAAATCAAAAATATTTCGAGTCCACAAATAAATTATTTAACAACTGAATGCTTAGAATCATGTCAAATTGAAAATCACAAGGAAAGCAGAGCGGTGTGGGCACTAGGTTCACATTAAAATTCTTATTTATCTTTTTGTTTAACTATAATGAAGGGAAATACTTTCATTTTATGTTGTCAATAGTTTAAAAATACATAATATAAGTACAATTTTAATTTTTTTTTTATTTTTGTAAAAGAAATAGTTATATTTTATGCTGTTTATTTTTTATGTTAAGAAATATTTTTAAAGGATGCAAAATCAATTCGTGATAAAAGTGTAAATCGCGAGCATCATTGCGGGAATCGAATTGTTTCAAAAATTTTCCACCATATGGCACACTGAATCATATTGGTAGATTGGTTTGGCACGTCACAGCTAAACTATTGTCGGCCCCGGTATAGCGTATTAGGACAAAACTTCTCATGTAGCAAACAAGCCACACTTCACAACAGAACAAATTTAAACACATAAACTTTACAATATTACATGTTAAAACACGTGAACTTCACAATAAAACAAGTTAAAACACGTTAACTTCACAATAGCACAAGTTAAAACACGTGAACTTCACAATAGCACATATTTAAATTTAACACAACAATAAAATCACATTATCGCAAAAGACAAATAAAACTCAGAATTGATGTCAACATTTGACTCCTGTATAGTTTTTTTTTTTTTTTTTTTTTTTTGCATCACTGTTATATAGACTGGAAAAATCTTTTATGAATTCTAAACTTTTTCTTTAAATAGTCATCCTAGACTCATCTAGACTTTTCTAAATACATCTGTTTTGGTCAATAAATTTGGCAACATCTGTTGACCAAATTTGTCACCAAGGTTCACCCTATTAACATTATTGCAGTGCTCTCTCTTGGTCCACAATCAGTCTTTCCGCCACAATACGATTTTGGATCAGAAAAGAATAAAGTCCAATTTCCGCGAAAATATATCTTGTAAACACATTAGTTCATACTAAAATTAGAAAACTTTTTATTATAAATTGTTAATTCCATTGAGTCAATACTCAATTAAAAACACATCAAAAGTTCTAACTAAATTTCAAAGCACTGTCTCTACCAAAATTAAATCTTTCTAAATTATAATCAAAATTTATAATCCAATCCATAGTAAATCTAAATTTAAACCGAAAAAAATTTCGATAAATTTTTAGTTATTTTATAAAACATATGTATACAATTAAAGTCCTGAATATTAAACATGTGTTGTGTATCTAAAGAAAATTCAAACATTTTCGGATAAAATAAAACAAAACTATTATTAGACATATTATATACATGCATAATTACATGCTACCAAATACAAGTTAAAAGGATATAATACATTGTCTGGAAATGTATATGTTATATATGGCGACCTCCAGACACAAGATTATTCTGGACGTCTGTGGCATAGTTTCAACAATGGACAATAATAAGTGCAAGAAGCTTCTCGCATCCATCTTCACAAAGAAGGAAAAAGAAAGAATGAGAATGGGATATATACCATGTCCATCAATTTATTGTATGTGATCATGATAAATATTGTGGGAGAAATCTATCTTTATCACAATACAGTATCCCGTATGGCTTAACGCCAAATATAGGTGAATATACCACGTTCTGATATTTTTTTCAATGGCAAATAGGAAAACAGACAATTTTTATCGCAGTAGGCTACATTTTTGCTTAAGGTATCCGACTACCCTAAAACTGTGAATTTTGCCAAAAAATGACAATTTTTTTTAAGATTTTATTTTATCGGCTATCTCTTAATAGCTTTATAAAAATACCAAAATTATTATTTTTCGTTCACTAGAATAAAAACTACAAGTAAAAGCAGATGATATTACTTTGAGCAAGATATATATATGTCATACTTATGAGTCGAGTCATACACGTTTATGACATATATATCATAAACGTGTATGACTCGAAATGTGTTTTTCTTTTAAAATGCTCAAATGATGACAGCGATTGCTCAAAATGTTTTGAAAATAATCATCTGAAATTTTTTGTGTATGTTCTGTATAATAAAAAAAGTATTTTAACGTTCAGATTTATCAATCACTGTTTCATTACAAAATTTACAGTCCCTTATGTAAATATAATCACTGTTTTTTTTTAATAATTTTATATAATAACTCAGATAAAGAAAGTGCTCTAGTTTTTTGTAAAATTTAAAATAACTCATATCCTGAAGGTCATTTCAAAAATGAATAACATAGCAACACATCAGCATTGAAAATTTGCTTGTAAACTTTTGGTACAGAATGGGCCTCATCTATGTCATTTTTTGTAAATTTTTACCCATTTTTTCCCATTTTAGAAATTATTATTTCTTTTTCTCTTTTTTAATTTTAGCATATTTTTTTGATGTACTAAACAAATCTAAAAACAACAAAAAAATTTTCACATCTCCATTTTTTTTTTTTTAAAGATGTAGCACCTAGTTGGATACCTTAATTGAAAATTTTTCTCTCTATTTGGTGATTGTTGAAGAGAACGGAAATGTTTCGAATTACATTTCCTTCCGTCAGAATGTGTTTTACTTAACGTAAATAAATGTAATTATAAACAATTTGAAAATAAATGATGGGGAAAGAGCGAGAATGCAGAAACCATTTCTATGAATGCAAAGGTAAATTATGACTATAAATAGTTAATGAAGAACTAGTAAAGAAAAATATTTTAACTTGTGTATATTTTCCCTTCATTTCTGGTAAACTTACTATTTTCAAAAAACTTTCACCAGTTAAACCACAAATAAATACATTTTTTAAACGATTCTTTACTTAAAAAATTAAAAGGACTTGTTACTTTAAAAATCAAAATTTTTTTAAATTAGTTTCGAAATTTTTTATAAATGTTGTGACGGATCTATACGTGGTTCTATTCATCCCTTCATGACTCTTTAAGGAAAATATTTATTTCAACCAACTTTCATTGAGTAAGGAAGCGTGATTATGTAAATGAAGTATATTATATAAATTTTGGTTTCACGAGTTGACAAGTGGAAGTTAACATTAAGTCTGCGTGTTAGTTGTTAATTGAAGATTGAAAGAGAGTGAAATTAGAGGTCCAGTAGTTGTCCAGGGAAAAGATCACAGAGCGTGGATCCAATGACATTGATCAAGCCGAGAGAGATCACCTGCAAGTTTCCAGTGTAGGATCCGATGCATAAAAAGTACAGCTATTGTGAGCTTAATTAAGTAGAAGTTAGCTTATTAGTGTGCGATGTAGTTATATTTGAGTGTATTTAAGCTGTCTTAGATTCAGTTGAGGGTCTGTAGAAGTATCACCGTGTTATAGAATCTCACCTCGCGCTCTACTGTATTTCATCTACCTTAATTAGATTTGCTTTGTGTCTGATTGATATTTGGAATTAATAAATTGATTAGATTGAAATCATGTCTGTGGGTTGATCATTCAGTTTCTCCCACACCTCTAGCCGGGTTTACACAGGTAGGCAAGGGGGTTCAGATGTAAGCAGGAACCGACCGCTATCACAATGTGATCATTTTAAAATTAGATACGTTCTTCAGAGCTGTTTTTCTCTTTCATAAACTTTTTTTAAAAAAAAAACTCTTCCAATAATATTTTGTATAAATTGTCAAAATTAGATTTGAGTATTATTATTGGTTTTAAACAAAATTTTAATCTAATTGTTTGCAGAGTCACAAGCAGAAAATTTTTATTTGTGTGTGTGACCAAGAAATGGAGTTTTATTTCCATTTTACTTTACCAGTTCAACGTAATATTCCTGGTTTTGATACAAGACTTTTTCAATAAGTGCGAGAACTGGAGAACGTGCTGACCGGAACAACAGTCCTCAGTCTCGATTAGGACAAGACGGGAAGCATATGATCTTTTATCATCTTGTTGAAAGTGTGATGTTTAGGATACCTCGATAAGGCAAAGCATCTAGTCTTAAGAACTGAGGAATATACAGTAGAACGTCGTTTATCCGAATCAATTGGGACCGGACACCGTTCGGATACGTGATTGTTCCGATAACGGGGGGAAAGTATTCGATCCATGCAGTATATGATATTGGACACTATACAAACACTGAAAATCATACATGCGGGAAATGTGCTTGAAGAAAAGTAAAATAGATGCAAAATATCGCAATTTTACCTTTATTGTGGAAAAGAATCACTTAATTTTTGCTGTACCATTGTACACTTTCGTTTTTTTCAATGCAAGGTACCTCGTATGTCATGCTTAACTTTCAAATATATCCCTGCAATAAGAAAAGTACTTGAAAAACATCTAGCATGTAAGTGGTTACAGATTCTAAGACTTGGTGTTCATCTCTCTCTCTTAGCAAGCAGATCCAAAATTGATTTCATGGAATAAAGACAGTTCAAAATAAAATGTCTTGGTGTTAACTCGAAAAACACGACAGATATATATATACAGGGTGTCCAGCCTTAATGTGACCCAATAGCTAATTCCAGAACCATTCGGTTTAGATATGCACTTCCAATTTGAAAAATGTTTTAAAACAGGTAAATAATGTTTTTACGTGCTTTACGAACCAAAAAACCCATTTAGAAAAAAATTACAAAAATTAATTTTTTATACGGTCCCCAGGTCCTATCACTTATATTTAGAAAAAGATGCAGTGCACAAAAACAAAGTAAACACAAACAGTTTCATTTTATTACGATGAAACCTGCCCGAGTTATGGAACTTTAAAAAACACATATTTTATCCATTTTCTCGGCCATTTTCAAGAAGCTAGTAAGGGGCCGTCTCCAAAGTGAAATTAATTGGAACTCTGCCCGGAAACTTTCGCTCTTGCACGTCACTTTTATGTAAATCTTTTTTAAATTTATAAGCATACGTTAATAATACAATAATTGAGTACTTAAGAAGCAAAATTTATTCTGTGCACGTGTAAAACATAGAAAAATAAAATATTTTGGATGAAGAAAACATTTCAAAAGCAGTTCCAAGAAATAGACTTATATGCTGCGGCTTCAATCTGATTTGCAGCGTTTTTGCTGATCATGACGAACGTTAAAAATCTGTTGTGTAGTCGCTTGCAATTACATACAGTCGTATTCTAATGTTACGAATTCTAGTACAAGAGAATGAGATGTATATAAATGAAGAATACTGCGAAATGGTACTGTTTTATGGGCAGTGTAATCGAAATAAGAGAGAGGTGGCAAGACTCTATGCCATTAAATTTCCCACTCGAAGACATTCATCTTATTATACAATTGCCCGTGCTGTTCAACGCTTATATAAAATTGGGAGTTGCAATACGCGTATTCCCTGTCTCGTGCCTTCACCATTATTTAAGTTAATTTGGTCATTCTGATATAATAAAGCCCCTGATTCATGATTGGAGCATCATTCCACATTATGCTATAATTTGAACGGCAAATCCTGTACTATTTTGCTGCTATTTGTTAAAACAAGCTGTTTTAATCTTTTCGGTACAAGTTGTATTTCTTTAATTTAACTTTTATTGTTTACCATACAGCAATACAAATTGTCAGTCTATGACGTTTACTACGATGTTTCAATATTACTATGATGTTTTTCTTTTGCACTTTCTGTAGATAGTGAATTACTGTTCTCTAAACTCAATTTATATACGACCCTCTTTTCTGAGCAATTCTGATGCTTCAATTTTATGCAGGCATAACTCGGTCAGTTTTTATTGTAATAAAATGAAACTTTTTGTGTTTACTTTGTTTTTGTGCGCTGCATCTTTTCCTAAATATAAATGGTAGGATCTGGGGACCGTATAAAAATTTAATTTTTGTAATTTTTTTCTAAATGGGATTTTTGGTTCGAAAAGCCCGTAAAAACATTCTTAACCTTTTTTAAAACATTTTTCAAGTTGGAAGTGTATATCTAAACCGAACGGTTCGGGAATTAGCTATTGGGTCATATTAAGGCTGGACACCCTGTATATACATTCCTTATAACTCCAAATTCTTCTTTAATGTGTATCATCTTGTTAATAAATCAAACGACATACAAGAAATTTATCTTTAAATAAAATTAATTGCAAGTTCTAACTAAACCAGTAACCAAAAAATATAAATAATTATCTACATACCTCTCTATTCATAATTCATTAAGGTATCCGACCACCCTAAAATTGTAAATTTTTCTAAAAATTGACAAAGTTTTTTTATGGTTTTATTTTATAGACCATCTTATTAGCTTATTTACTATCTATTAGCGATAATATATCCTATAATTAATTAATAATACAAATCCAATTGTTGTGAAATAAAAGTTTGATCTCATATACAAAGAATCCAGTTTCAGTAAATTTGAAACAAATTATATAGTTCCTAAGGTATCCGACTACCTTAAAATTGTGAATTTTCCAAAAACGGATAATTTGTTTTGTCTTATTTTATAGGCCATCTTATTAACTTTATAAAAATATCAAGTTTATTATTTTCCGTTTTCTAGAACAAAAACTACAAGTGTTTTAGTAAAAGCAGATGTCTTTACTTTAAAACGCGTTTTACTCGAAATGTGTTTTTTTTTAAATATTCAACCGGGGACACACAGAGATTGCTAAAAAAGTTTCGAAAATAATTAACTGAATTTTTTTTGTGTATGTTCTGTATAACAGTAGAAGTGTTTTAACCTTCAGATTTATCGATCACTGTTTCCTTAAAAAATTTACAGTTCCTTATGTTAATATAATCATTGTTATCTTAAGCAATTTCATATAACTAAGATAAAGGGCTCTAGTTTTTGAAAAATTAAAATATCTCTTATCCTGAAGGTCATTTCAAAAGTGAAGGACAGAGTAACACATCGAAATTGAAAAATTGAAAATTTGTTTATAAACTTTTGGTACAGAATGGGCCACGTTTATGTCATCTTTTGTAAATTTTTACTAATTTTTCTCATTTTAGTAATAATAATTTCTTCTTAACTTTAGCATATTTTTCTTAAAATGTACTAAACAAATCTAAAAACCACAAATAATCCCCGCTTCTCAATTTTAAAAATAAAAAAAAAGTTGTCGCAAGTAGTCGGATACCTTAAAAATTGCTAAACGTAAAATGAGTTATATCCTTGCATTTGCTTATCAGATTCCTACATCTTACAGGAAATCAATTCACAGCATATGCAACAAAATATTTCTATTTTAGAAACAAATACATATTTTTCAAACTGATTACTTTAAGAATGAATGAAACCGTAACAAACTTATTATAACTTCCTCAAGCAAAATATTTTTCGATAAAATACCCAAAAAGAATGAAAAGACTACATCTCAACTAAGTTGTTTTAGTAACTTATTCTAACAACGAATCAGACGAAAGTCAATGCTCTAATAAGTTCTTTCTTAATTTCATTAGGGATGCCTTCTGCGTTTCCACTCCGGAGTCCCACAACGAGCAGGATCACAATCTTAGAAACAGACAATTCTGAACTTAATTATTCATTAAGATTAGGGATTTGAGGACTGGAGATGTAGGAATTCCATCTCCTGGTCCATCTTAAGGTGTTCTTTCCCCAACTTATCATCAATTAGAGTTTGCCAACGTATATTCCCAGAAGTCCTAAGTTTAGTGTGAATGGGATACACTGAACAAAAGGATCTTGATGAGAAGCTATTGTTTTCGAGTTATTCAGGAATAAAGTCTTTTGTTTTCAAGACCTAACTGACAGATGAACAGACATTCAAATAATTAGGAAAGAAAGGGATTTTAAAGCGATTGCTTAAGTAAGACTCGAGTACGAGATTTAAAATTAGAAAATGCTGGATTTTCGAGAGTAAATTCATGATTCTGAAGTAAAAGCACTGTCGAGTGGCTCTAACTTAATTACAGTCATTGAGAAATCCATTATTAACTGTTCTCGGATTGAGAGACGGCAATATGTTAGGGTGCTTTTCGGAATTTTGTAAAACGGCTAAATCCATTTAACTATTTTAAATGATGAACGTGCTTTATTACTGTTTTTATATTATAATATTTAATTTTATCTTTATATTCAATATTTGTATTGACTAAAAATAGTTTATATTAACATATAGGTATTGGAATACTAATAAAATGTTTATTTTACAAAAGGTTTTTACTTTTTAATGAAATATATTACAATTATTATTAATTATAGTAATACCCCGAACGTCAACAATGAGTGAGTGAATATTAACGTCGCACTCTTCAGATACACGAGGGCTTTTGGCGATGGACCTCGTAATTTTAAACCATGGTCAAGTGACGAACTGAGCTGGCAATAATGTACTATCGCAGCCATATTGGCGACACTATATAAAACGAAGCACATGGTTACCAATTCAGGGGGCATGTCACATGCGAAATCAAGATTGCCAACATGGTGAGTTATCTTGAACGTCAGCATTGTTGCTTGATAGTACGTAATAAATTTATCACAGCATCACAAAAAGAAAATTTGATACAAAGAAAGATAGTATCTTATAACTAAAATTAAATTTCACACTATTTAAAATTTTATAAACAATTTTCTTCACTATTGAAAAGTTTTGCTTGTTCTGGGGCATTTACTTAAAACTTAATCTACTTTTTAACAAATTTCTGCCTCTTTTAGATTATTATAAACTTTTATTTACATAACATTTGTCTCAAAATTATTTTTTTAATTATTAATAATAGGTTACTTTCGTGTGATGTCAGTCACATAACACAAGAAATCGTTATATATATATATATATATATATATATATATATATGTATATATATATATATATAATTCATATTTATGAATATATAAAATAGTTATAAATCTAAGATAACTAGTCAAGATAGTAAAAAGTATTAGCCACAGTAGTACTATAGCAAACTCCTGACCTTAGGAACCAAAATTGCAGGTTTAAACAAAGTTTTACGGCTAGCCAACCTTCACCTGTATTTGACAATACTCTGGGCCATGAGGAAAGTAAGGAATATCAATATTAAGAGAAGTCTAAATATTACTAAAGCCACAATATAATTATCTAAAACAATAAATTTATATCCAATAATAATTACTAGTATATGTTAAAATCAATGCTAAAAAGTTAGATGAAAAAAATTACTACGTGAGTACAGCAATAACATTAAGTATATATATATATATATATGTATATATATATATATATATATATATATA
Organism: Trichonephila clavata; assembly: GCA_019973975.1. Lineage (NCBI taxonomy): Eukaryota > Metazoa > Arthropoda > Arachnida > Araneae > Nephilidae > Trichonephila > Trichonephila clavata. Next base: position 86,771 of record BMAO01021546.1, on the reverse strand, counting down.
TATATATATATATATATAGCAGTAAATAATTCAAAAGAAGACTAATAAATCCAAAGCATCCTAAGATCAGACCGGAAGAACCAAGAACATGGAACCATGACAAACCAAAAAGAAATGTAACTAGAGGGGAAAACTATTATGATTTCTCGAGCTGTCACTGGTTTAGGACAGTGAAACAGGATTAAACAATGTTTGAGAGATCTCAACCTTCTCCTGCAGCAGAAATTGTTTCTACATAATAGCTCCCAGTATAAACTAAAGCAAAAGCCTAAAACCCACGTGGGTGAATATAACAGCAATAGAATAGAAATTGCAATATTAAATTACCATAGGAATCCGGAAGAAATAGACAAATATAAATATGTATAAACAAAAATATTTGCAAGAGAGGTTAATAATGAATATAACCATAATTAACAATAATGTAAATGAGCAAAGAAACTCTAATCTTACCCGATGTATACAGATTCCACAAATGTACTGACTCAATGCATTAAAAAAAACACAGCAATACTAAGAATAAAGGCGCCATCTATATATATTTTTAGTAACTAAACTTAATATAAGCATATATTAAGAATATTATATACTATAGACTAAATATATTAAGAAATATAACAAGAAAATTATATACTATAAAATAAATAGAAATGAATACTTAAAATAAAAATAATTAAATAGCTATAACTTTGATGACATATATTTATAAATAAAATTAGCTGGATAGTTATAGTCTAGGCAACTTTGAAAGAATTTTTTATAATTATTAATTCTCAATACTTCTTCAGATACTAAATCATTATTTCTTTTTATATAATTTAGAATGATATTTCTAAAAATTGAAATGTGAAGGGTACTATTCCAATATGGCATTTTTATAACATTAAAATCAAAAGAGTCTCTTTTATCAAAAATATTACTTTTTAGCATATTATTTTCAACTTTTAATTCTAGATCAAGGAAATTTGCTGACTCTATATTGCAATTGGTTTTTAATAGTTTCAGGTAGGTTGGATAATAATTAAATATAGGAGTAAAGTCAACTTTATTACTGAAAATAATTAGATCATCGATGTATCTAAAAAAGTAACAAGAGTCTGTATCAATTTTTTCATTCTCGTAATAGTGTAAATAGATATTAGCCAGACTATTACTAGCTGGGCCACCCTGTGGCAGACCTTTAATTTGTTGATAATATGAGTCATTATGAAATATGTAATTTTCTTTCAAAACAAATTGTATAATAATATTATATTTATCATAGTTTATCAATTTATTTAATGAATATTTAATATAAACATTTCTAAGTACTTTAATCATATCCTCTATATCAATAGAGTTGAATAAGTCTTCAAAATCAAAGCTATGCAAAGATTTAACACTCTTACCTTGCATATTCTCAACGATATCTTTACTATTCTTTACAATAATGGAGTTTGAGATATTGTCTAGAGTGTGTTGGTATAACTTTTTGCAACACCTTGCCTGGTTGTGTAATATAGGTATTAAAACCATTAGTAATAGTTCTGAATTTAATTGGACACTTATGAAATTTTGGTGTTAGAAAAATATAAGGAAAATTGATATTCTTTGTATATAAATCTAGTTTTTTATAAAAAGCTGAAATACGGTTACTGATTTCTCTATTGCTGCTATTAGATTTAATAAACGCATTATTGTTTTGAAACTGTTTGTTAAGTATAAAGTTATAAAACCATTTGCAAATGATTGCATAGTTGCCCTGAACTTTATCTACATATACAATAATGAAATCTTTTTGAAGATTTGAAATTTGGTGTTTTATATCTTTATAAGAAATATTTTTATCAGTTTTATAGTTAAGATTAAGTAACTCACTCAAAACTTTGCATTTAAACTCATTGAATGCTTCGAAAGGAAAGTTGTATTTAATTGCTATTTTTGTAATGAAGTTATTAATATCTTTAGAAATTTGTGCTTTAATAGCTTTATTATTATTAGAACGCATAATTCTAAAGCCAGTACCCTTAACCATTAATTCTCTGAGAGTTTTATCTTTAATAATATTTAAATTACCAGATATGACATGTTTATGATATTCATCAATGAAATCTACATAATTATGACAATTACATACAATATTATTATGTTGCAAATTAATAGAATTGTAGTTAAAGATGGATCTACCAATTTTCTTATTTAAAAATTCTAAATATTGCTTTAAAATTTCTCTAAAATAAAAGTACAACCCAGACATATACAATTAATTTTAAATAAAATATATTATTATTAATTTATTTAGCATGTGGTGCGATCTATCGATTAACTGTACAACTAATTAAAATGCTATTGTTATTACATATCATTTCACTGAGAACTATTAGAAATATAATTGTAAATAAAATTAGCAGGGTATGCATGTTCAATACAATGTTTAATAAAATTATTATAATTTAAATATATATTAGATTTATCGCTAACTAATACATTATTACAATAATATATATTTGCATATATATATATATATTGCAAGAAAAAAAACAAAGAGAGTTTTTGAAATTTTGGGAGATAGTTAATCTTGACGCAGGATTTCTTAATTATTCATTTAGGAATTGCCATCTTGAGGAATATCGACTGAAAAAAATATCTTGAACTATAGTTATTTAATTAAATTTAATTAATGAATTTATATTTGAAGAAACTGTATCAACATCAAGTGTCATCCACTACAAGTTTTAATAATGTATTTGAACTTGAGTGGATGAATAAAAGGTACTTTATCAACGATTGAAAATTTGAATAAGATATATAAATAAATATGATATATATATATAGGAAGAATATGGACTAATAATAGGAATTGAAAAAACAATGGGTACTTTTCCGTTTTACCAGCACAAATCTCGCAAAGCAGGCTTTATTTGTGACAACACACGACATACTCATAAAAAATTTTAATAAATATTAGTTCTCATACATTTTTCATCCATTTTTCATGTATTATTAAAAGGATTTTACTCATAGAAAAGACTGCGACTTGTTTTGAAAAAGTGGTGGTAAAAAGTTACCAGTGGGAAAATTCGGTTTGGAGTCCGTTGTATTATTTTTGGCGGCCTTATCGCCTGCGCCAGCGAAATGGAAAAGTACCAAACAAGGTTTGGTGTTTACGAGAAAGCAATACATTCATTACAAATAAATGAGCTTGTAATTTTTTTTTAAATAAATTGTTTCTCATATTTCTAAAACATTGTAGAGAGATGTGTATACAAAATCGAGATTCAAAACAATACTTTGTTTCAAGTTATAGGAAAGTTTATTCTTTTGGCAGTGGTTAACCCCACTCCAAATGAAAAGTGACCCTCTTCTGAAACGGTAAACAAACTGTTCCTTTCGGGTATTTTTCAATACCCTTTTGGCGTGTTGGCACTCTTAGCAAAGCTGAGCTTGTCAACAAGCAATTTTTTTATTCATAATACTGAATTTTTTCAAGCATTTATTTCTAGCGAATTGTCAGCTATGTATGTAAGAACAACTAATATACATTAAAATATTCCGCCTGGGTGGCGTAGCTGGTTTGGTACTGGCCTTGTACGCCTCAGTTTGCGGGTTCAACCCCAGCCCAAGTCGATGGATTTTCATGATGTAAAAATCGTTAACGCCATCTAGTTTGATTATGCGGAATGCAAGAAATCTCTTGGGTACATGTTTGGTTTGGGTGCGCTCAGCAAAATTAAATTCCTAGAAAGGTTTCGCCATGCCTCCTTCTGGAGAGGAAACTCGGCTTCAAAATGACTTGCGTAATTGTATACCACCTATATTGTGCCGCCCCAAAAAAATTTGCCAACACTCGGGGGATCTACATCTGAAATGATTAAATAACAACCCGCAGCCCCCATTAGAAATAAAAAACAAACAATATTAAAATATTTTTTCTCGTTAACTTATTACTTTTTAAAATTTTTTCCTTCAAGAAAACCACATACCATTACTCAGCGTATATAAATAAAATAAACCCATATCTACATTTATATTTTAGAAAAAATTTATAAGATGTTCTTGTAAAACTACAAATGTTGAATTTTCTAAGAATATAAAATCCTCTTCTTTATTTCTCGTAATTTTTTGTGTGTCCGTTGTGGAAGAAATACAAATTATTATGGTCATTAAGGAATAAATTAAAGCTCGCTTTAGTTTCGTGAAAATTGAATATTGCAATAATAAAATTTATAGAATTTACAAAGAGCAGAAGATAAATTCCTTATATAAACTTTTAAGACTTCATTATTTAGAACTTTTTATTTGCTACTACCACTAAATAAACTTAAAATAACTGAGGATCTTTAAAAAAGGCCAAAAAGCTATGTAATAATTAATTATTTTAAAACACTTAATGAAATCATTCGAATAGAATGAATAAATAATGTAAATATTCCATAAAAATCCAATGTTTATATGAAAAAATATTTTTCAGTTTCCTCCCACATTTTAATATACTCTAAAACCTCTGCGTCACATATATAAATTTTCAGGGATATGTTTGTTATTTAAAAATAGAGTTATTAGCAGATTTATTATAGTTTACAAAGATGATACACAACAAACGAAGAATAAAATATTCATCGTCATTTAAAATTGAATTGTGAGTGGTTAATCCCACTAGATTTACATAGTGAGTAAAAAATCGTAAAGGAAAAGAGTTTGCTCAGGAAAACTATTGTTCAGATATAATATTTAATTGGTCAACTTATTCTTCAAGAATTTCAAAATCAAAGCCAACACTTTTTACACATTTATGATTTGATTACTGACTTAGTAATGAATCCTTGTAGTATTTCTCTATTTTTCTGACATTTTTCAAATTTTTCAACCTTTTATTGATGCATTTAAAAAAAAATAAAGATATTTCACTTACCTTGTATAATAGCGCTTCGAACAAAGATGTTGCTGAAATAATCCAATGCACCAATATATTTAATTCATCACCAACTTGATTAAATTGTTGTTATTAACATTCACTGTGACTAGTACTGAAATTATTTCTATATTTTGATGGCAACACATTCTGGAGTCTTAAATCAAAGTACTGCCAAAATTCAGATAAAAACTTCGCATCCAAATACAGCGATTTAGACGAAAAAATGAGTGATAGAATACCAGCGTCACTCTATAATGCAACTTGAGATCTGTTGGGATGGATCTCATAATTTTTATACGCCTTGATCAAGTATATATATAATGCGAAGGAAAAAAATTATTCTACTATTATTCAAATAGAGTGAGACATGCAAACCTCTCCCTTTGAAATCAAAATTTATTCTGCTTTAAACCTATGATTGCTCTCCTAAAAAGTAAGTAGGTACTGCCGGGTTATTGGTGCCACACTATAAAAAAAAGATATCACACAGTTTTGTTTCAATACTTGTCCAATAAAAATTATAGTTTAAGAAACTAAAAAACACATTCTTTTATATTGGGTTGATGCATAATTATTCACCGTTTATATCAGCGCGTTTTTCATCAGTAAAAAGTATCGTTTTGTTTATTATTTTTGTATAAAAATAATCTTCTCTATTGTTTTAGAAAAATGCGTGACGAAAACCATAGTCATATTCGCCATATTATGCTCTACCACTTTGAGAAAAGATGGAAAGCAGCACAGTCATTGCGCGATCTCAACGAACTTTTTGGCAAAGGAACAATCAGCGAAAGTCCGTGTAGGGAATGGTTTGCCCGTTTCAAATGTGATAACCAGCTTAAAGGATAAGCCAGAAATAGGTCTGCCAACGGATTTCGATGATCAGGTTCGGGATCGCCGATAGGATGACTTGGTGGCCGATGTCAAAGCGTGGATCGCCTCTAAGAATCGTGTCTTCTTCGCTCGTGGAATCGACCGTCTGCCAAGCAAATGGGAAGCAGTAATTGAAGTAGACGGTGACTACGCTCCCAAATAATCGTTTAAACATGTTTTTGTCAAATATTGTTATCGATTTTGTTAAATAAAATTTGTTGAAAAAACGCCGGACAATTATGCATCAACCCAATAGTTAATGGAACAAAGTTGTAAAATCTTTTAGTTGCCAAATCTGGAAAGGAATCTAAAATTAGTCTCCAGATGCGAGATGGGATCTGAAAATGTGAAATCGTTAATCCTGAGGATCCTGTTTAGGATAATGGAACAAAATTATGAAATTATTGTATTGTCATCGGTCCTTGACAAGTGAGCAAAATTTCGAATTAATCTGACCTTTTAAAGTGAGTAAACATTGAGTTCAAAGATTCAGTTACATACAAGTGAAGTTTATAAAAGAGTGCTAAAAAAATACTTCAAACACAGTTACATGTTTAAGCATGGGAAAAATTCAATTTCATTTATATTTACTTTTGAGGCAGCAAATAATAATTCAGTCATGTTTGACAAATCATATTCTGCATAATGCTTGCATATTCTTCCAAATGAGTTCCATCAACAAGTTAGTAAAACTATTAAAAACCTCTAATCAAGGGCGGGTAAACAGCGGCCGGCAAACAATTTTTTGTTGGGTGAGTGAGTGACTGTAGTGTTTACTGGCGCAAGAGCCAATTTTGGCTAAACTGCGCCATACGTTTGTTACAATTTTTTTTTTTTTTTTTTTTTTTTTTGTTGGCTGCTAGGATATTCAGAAAACCAAATCCAAATAGACAAAAAAATTTCGCTATGCTTTAGTCAACATACATTTATGAGAATAGTTTTTCTTGTATGAAGATCAACAAGGATAAATATAAATGCGAGTTGGGTGACTTTATAATTTGCAAGCTTTGATGAGAATTTAAACAAATAATCTAATCTGCTTTCAAAAAAAATTATAGAAAAGTGGAATAAGGTTCATTTATCACATATCATTGATGTCTGAAGACAGAAATAAATTATAGTTTAAAAAAACTAAAAAACACCCTTTTATAGTTAATCGATATTCGTTGTAATTTAATCTTTCCGTCACCAGATGCGGAATGGGATCTGAAAACGGGAGATCGTTAATCCTGATGATCTTGATCAGGAAAAGGGAACAAAATTATTAAATTATTTTACTGATATTGTTCCTGGACAAGTGAGCAAAATTTCGAATTAATCTGACCTTTTAAAGGGGATAAAAATTGAGTTCAAAGATTCCGTTACGTACAAGTGAATCTTATAAAAGTGTATTAAAAATACGAAGCTTTTTGTGATATACAGTCGACTCTCGTTAATTCGAACCTCTCGCTAATTCGAAATATATGCTCAGCCCCAGAAAAACTCTTGATATTTCGAACTAAAACAATACGTTTTGGTACACTCAATATTTAGAAGTAAAATCTGTGGCTGGAATACAACACGCAATAATTCGAAATTATCTTACAAAACTCTCGACAATTCGAACACTTACTATCTAGAATTCTACAGTAAACACAGGTTGGAGCTTACATGTTTTGTGTTGTATTGTCTCTGTGTCATCCCTGTAACGTGGCCTCTTTCATGACCATCTGTCTGTTACCCCTTATTTGTGTTTCTCGGTTGTGTATTTTGCTTCTGACTGACATAACGATTTATGGCTCCCCTGTGTGACTTATGGCATGTGGCACCAAGTAGGGCACGGGCCGGATTGGACCCTGCCTTGAAGAACCAATGTTGTTGGGGACAATGTCTGAGGGAACCGAGTAAGAAACGGTTTTATTTCCAATGAGGAATGAAAGAGATTTGGTGGGGGGTGAAAGAGTCCTGTTCGAGAATTATTATATAAATGTATTCATTTAACACATAGCTTTTAACTTCTGTATGATATTTATACTGTGTGTGTGTATAATATATGTACTTTGAAAAACATATTAAAGTAATTTTATACATATGTACAATTGTTGTTTTATTACACAGTTTAAAATTTAAATGTGTTGGGAAAAAATTTGAGAGTTTTTCTTACTCTCTTGATAATTCGAACTCTCGATAATTCGAAGTTTTCCATTGGTCCCTTCAACTTCGAATTATCGAGAGTCAACTGCATATCGATGTACAGTTACTCCCAAAATTGAGAGTACACCTACTTTTAAAACGGGAATCAATGTTTAGAATGAAAAAATTATATTAAATGAGGGAAATAATTAAAACCTTTAAGCATAGATACGTTTATTAGATCATAATTCATTATTTTTAATGATAAAACAAAATATTTGATAGTTTAAACACATATTTATAATAACTTATAAAGAAAATTAACATAAATTAATAGCCACAAAATTGAGAGTGCATGCATCTATTTTCTTGCATAAATCATGAATAATAAAGAGTTAATATTTAGTAGCATAACCTTTTGCTGATATAACAGCTTCCAATCGCCGAGGCAAGCCGCCCTTCAGGTATAGTGGTCAGTGAAGCTGACTGCGGTGCCGTAGGGACTGGGTTCGAATCCCGGAGAAGGCATGGATGTTTGTGTTGTAATCCTTTCTTCTGTCTGTGTTGTATGCCCCCGTGTTATACATTGCGTGGTGCACGGGGTTTATTAATGTTAAAAAAAAATCGTCGTGGCATCGATTCCACAAGATGTCTAGTGGTCTCGGGAGCAATATTCAGCAATTCTTCTAGCAATAGCGATTTCAATTGTTCCTTGCTTGTAATTTGATGTTTTTGCACAGCTCTCTCAAGGTGGGACCACAGATTATCGATAACATTTAAGTCAGAAGACTGTGGAGGTGTATTAAGTTGATTCCGATAATGATAAAGCAGCCATTCTTTTACAACAAACGCAGTGTGCTTGGGGTCATTGTCTTGTTGGAATATGAAATTCGACCCCAGTCCCAATTTATCAGCACTTTCTTTCAAATTATTTTGCAGTATATTAAGATAAGCCATCTTGTGCATGATTCCATCAATGAATACTAGCTTTCCCACCCCGACGCAGCAATACACCCCCAAACCATCACCGACCCACCTCCATGCTTCATAGTAAGAATTGTGTGTTTTTTGGTGGTGTGAGGTATTTGGCTTACGCCACACCACACGACGACCGTCACTGCCGAAGATGTTGAACTTACTCTCTCTCTGAAAATGACTTCGTTCCAAAACTGTTGAGGCTTTAAAATGTGTTCTTTAGCGAATTTCAATCGCTTGACTCTATTCCTCTTACCAATTAAGGGCTTTTTTCGAGCTACTCGACCATTATAGCCAGCCTTTCTTAGGACTCTTCGTACCGTTTCTGCAGAAACAGATCGACCTAAGGTATTAGAGGTACTGGCTGCAATTTTAGGAACACTAATTTTAGGATCAATCTTCACTTGATATATAACTCTTCGCTCGGTTATATAGAGTTCATAATTTTATTTCTCCCTCTTCTTTCTGTATTTTCCAGCATACCAGTCTTTTTAAATTTTTGCAGGATTTTTTGGATGCAGTTAACACTTCGTCCAACTACTTAAGCAATATTCCGCAGGGATTTACCTTCATTTGACAGTTTAATAACAAGTTTTCTCTCTTAGATCGTCGTTTCCTTCCGATTCTCCATTTTAATCAAGACATCAAATTACAAACACAAATTTGTTATCAGATAGCCTTTGAAAGCCTTTCTTTATCATAGATCTATTACCAAATTTCTATTTAAAAAATTACTGGTAGTTTTACATAGTAATTAAAGAAGTGTACCCTCAATTTTGTGACATTAAAATAGTGTAGTTTTTCTTTCGAACCTTCATATTTTTGTTTCAATCAATTTCCATGTCTTACATTTAATGTTATTTGGAAGAGTAATGTATGTATTTTGAATGTTCAAAAGTGCGTTAACATAGCTCATTAATTTCTACACCTGGTGATCCGATGGTGAATTCGGAATTAAGTATACTCTCAATTTTTGGAGTCACTGTAAATGCTTAAATGCTAAGCTGAAAAAGCCGTTTTCTATGGACACTGATATATTATTTGGCAGTCATTTTAAATGAAATGTTCATTACAAACATATAAACATCCCTGCAAAAAAAATTTTGTTATTAAAGGGGTGATTTCATCTTTCATCTGTGTCAAGTCATTCAACAATGAAGAATAATATGAGTAAGAATTGAGTTTTTGTGCGAGTCTTCGCAAAGGTGCATAAAAAAAACAAAGGAAGAACGGGAAATAACGTTGCTGGCGATTTATTGCATATGATCATGATAAATATGGTGGGAGCAATCTTTGACACAATACTGTGTCCCACATGGCTTAATGCCAGCTGTGGGTGAATAGCTCAGGTTCTTGTTTAGGTTTCTTTCCTTGCAAGAAAGATCAGAGAAAAATAGGAGAAAAGGACCATTTGATCGTATTGGACTTTTACCGGAATGAATATTTTTTTTTCATTTACAAAGAGATAATCTTCTAAGATTGCAATGTCAAATTATCGCCATTTTATTATTTTTAGCGTGATTTTGTTAGCTTCACCTGTATATAAAGAAAGCGTTGTGAACTCGATTTTCACCCACTTTAAAAAAGCTGCGGTAGTCTAGTGGTCAAGGTAACGGAATTGTGGCTGGATTGTCATGAGTTCGATCCCAGCACCACTGAAGACCTGCCATGTTGGGGCGTGATGCACGTTAAATCTGTCGAGAGCGTATATGTTCTCTCGCTAGTGTGGTAGTTAGGAGAGGGGGTGCCAGCTCAGTCCTCGTCAATTGACCATAGTTCAAAATTACGAGGTCTGTCGCCAAAAGCCCTCGTGTAGCTGAACAGGGTGACGTTAATATTCCCTCAATCACTCACTGTTAAAGGTCAGATTAATTCGAAATTTTGCACACTTTTCAAGGACTGATGATAATACAATAGTTTAATAATTTTGTTCCATTGTTGATCAGGATCATTAGGATTAATGATTTCCCATTTCCAGACTTGGTGACTAAAAGATTAAGTTATAACCCTAAAGCGAGAACGTTCATGGTTAATACAAATACAGCAAACAAAATAGATTCATTCATCAATGAATAAGTTATACTTTGAAAAACTAAAAAACACACTTAAAATTATTGTAGATCAAACTAAAAGAGGAAAAATAAACTAAAGTTTAAAAAAAAAAATTTTTAAACACGCTTTATAGTTAATCGAACTAAAATTAAAAATTATTCTTAATATAATAATAAAATTATTGACGAAAAGAATTAATGTCATTGTTGTAAAAGCGTGGGGTGCTCGATATTATTTGTTATAATTTCTTACTAGCTCTATTCCGAAATGCAGAGTTATTGTAAAAATGTAGTACAAAGCAATATGAATAAAAATCCACTTTTAAATGATATAGTTCAAAAACCCTACTTCAGGTTCGGTACAGATCTCTTATAGCTAAATCTAGGAAAAATACAATTATTACACAGAAGCATTTTTCACAAAAAGGTTACGTTTTAAGAACATGCCATTTTTTTTACGAAAAAAAATTGCATTTAAATAATTTTTTTGTTGTAATCATATTCCTAAAACAATTTCATACGTATATTCTAATTCAAACGACACTAAATAGAAAAAATATCATTCATTTATACTCTTTTACAAAATCACAGTCCGTACGTAGACGGATTCCCTAAAGGATTTTCGTTGAGGCGCTTAAATATTTCTTTGAATTCAAGTTTAAAAGAACTACATTAAATATTTTTTTTTAATTTTTAAAAATAACTGCCAAGGTAACTGATTACGTTCCTAACCGATAGTTAAAAAAGCGTATAAATGAATTTTGTGTGTCGGCTCCGGTGGTTTAGAGGTAGCCAGCCCGCATCTCAAGTCTACGGTTGCGAGTTCAACCCCGGCGGGAGTCGATAGATTTACTGGACGCGAAATGAGAAGGCATGCATGTCATATGATTATGTGGCATGTAAAATATTCCTTGAGTATCAATTCGGCTCTGGTACTCTCGGTAAAATTAAATCGTGGCAATATTTAGCATCCGACGAGAGAATGAATTGAATAAAATTCAATCATCACAATTTGGTAGCGGAATCCACATCTAGATGGTGCCACCAATGAAATGGTTTCCATTCTTGGGGGGTAGCCGTGGTAGCTTAGTGGTCAAAGTAATTGAATCGTAGTCGGTGTCTAATGAGTTCGAGCCCAGTACCGCTGAAAACCCGCTATGTAGGGGAGCGATGCATGTTAAACTGATTCTGTGTACTGGGTATTACTGTAACACAAAATAAATTAGTATGAATCCGCGCGAAACGTCTTATATGAAGCAGGGAATGAGTAATCACGTTGTATAGTGCTCAAACAAAAACAAATCGACGATATTTGAAAATCGCGTAAAACTAGATTCGCGCAAGTCGAGATAGCGTAAATCAAGGAATTAAAGAAAGTTATTTTTAAACTTTTTTTTTGTTTAAAAAATGCATTTAAAAATAGCTCTTTATTTGTAACAATGTTCTTTAAACTGCTGTAAACATATATCCTGATTCAAGTGACACTAAATATTAAAAAAAAATTTCTTTTATACCATTTTGTAAAATCACAGTTTCGAACGTAATCGGAGACCTTAAATCATTTTCAATGAGACGCTTAAATATTTCTCTAAACTCATGTTTGAAAGAACCTTGTTAAGTGTTTTATAACTTTATTAAAAATAACTGCTTAAATTCACAATTATTCTTTACTTTATCAAGTGCTTTAACACTTTCAAACTTATTCCTGTTTTGATGGATCGTCTTTTACTTGATCCCCTCTTTCTGAGGCAAAGCAATGAATTACAAATGAAGCGAAATATATCAGTCTCAAGAAACGAATCCAAATATTTCAAGAAGAAAACAAAAATGATAAATGAAGCCTTGGGGAGCTTAAGATTTTTGCAAATACACAACAATCTTCACTTTAAACACCGAATAGGAAGAAAGAGACAATATATTCATTGATTTGTTGGGCAACTTCATGTAATATTAAGATGATGGTAGTCAGTTCTCTAGAAAGGTTTTACTTAATTTCATTAAGTCCCTTTGAATTTCCAATGTGAAGTCCCATAACAAACAAGTTCGCAATCTTAGAAACAGTCGATTCTGAGCGTAATTACTCCTGCGATTTGGGGGTTTTAAGGCTCTTGTGGAATTGGAAGAGAAATGTAGAAATACTGATTCTTGATTCATTCGTAAACATTCTTTTCCTCTAACTTATCATCAATTAGTTTGTCCAACTATTTCCGCTTATTCCCTGTGGAAGAATTTTAAATAAGCCTTTGGAACTTCTGTAAGTATACAAAAATGTTTGCCAACTCATTATTGGTACTTAAAAGTGAGTAAGTATTATAAAAGCGATGAACCTGAAACATTTGAAAATTTCCAAATGCTACGTAAAGAACTCCGTCAAGAAAAATATGAACCGGTAAGCGTATCACACTTCACCCTGTCAAAAAGACACAAACAAGAAAAAGTTCAGCATGCTATTTGTCGATCATCAAAGGACAATAATATTACAAAAACTTGATCAAAATATGAGAGTTTTACCTGCAAATAACATTCCTGTAATGTTAGTGAAAAGTTTCTGTGATTTGTATTCTTTATTAAAGTAATGCACATTTGAAACATTTCAGCTCAGTTTGATTAGATTTTTTCTTAAATTATCACAGAAAAAATTAAAAGTCCTTAAAATTTGGTAAGTAATCATTTCTTTCATAAAATTATTCTCTAAAATTACAATTTGTGTCGTGTACAATAAAAATAATTTTTTTTAAAAAAAAGGATTGGGCTGACTCCGTCACCCAGCGGACCACTAATGTTAGTAACGAGGGAGCGCCTTTTCCCGTGTTCAAAGCTATTATTCAGGAAAAAATTGGATTTAAAAAAAATTTAAATAGTACGGTAATTTTGTTTGTAGAGTAAAGAACACTTAATCAATGAAACTTACGTTTATGTCTCTACGTTCTAAAGTCTGCCTTACAACTTGACTAATACATATAAAGTTTGTCAGATATTAAAGTGTTTTATAAACAATTTTATTATACACGAGGACACGAGGAAAATCTAATTCCATTCGATAATTTAACTAAGAGGAAATATACTTATCTACTTGAAAGGACTTTTCAATTTGTCTTTGATAATTTGAGGGGAAAAACCAATCAAACTGAACGAAAATGTTTTAAATATACGTGACTTTAATAAAGGTCACACAAATCACACAGACAGTTTTTGCTAATATTACAGGAATAATATTTGCAGGTAAAACTCTCATATATTGTTCAAGTTTATGTTTAATCTATTACTGCTAGCGTAGCAGTCTAACTTCTCTCCTCTAATCTCTCTATATCTTCTAATCTCCCCTAATTCGAAAGTTTAATCTTTATATACAAGACTTAATGTGGATGCTCACATCTTCTTCTTCGCAGGACTGTTTTCAATAAATTAAATTTAAGGTATCCGACTACCCTAAAACTGTGAATTTTGCCAAAAATTGACAAAAACTTTTTATGATTTTAATTTAAGGGCCATCTTATTAGCTTTATAAAAATAGCAAATTTATCATTTTCAGTTTACTAGAACAAAAACTACAAGTGTTTTAGTAAAAGCAGATGTCATTACTTTAAGCAAGATGTCATACTTTAAGCAAGATGTCATACTTTAAAACGCGTTTTACTCGAAATGTGATTTTTTGAAAATAATGAAACGGGGTCAGCGATTGCTAAAAAAGTTTTGAACATAATAAACTGAAATTTTTTCTGTAAGTTCTGTATAATAGTAGAATTGTTTTATCCTTCAGATTGAACAATCAATGTTTTATTACAAAATTTACAGTACCTTATGTGAATATAATCACTATCTTTTTAAGCATTTTCATATAGTAACCGAGATAAAGTGCTCTAGTTTTTGTAAAAAGGAAAATATCTCTTATCCTGAAGGTCATTTCAAAATTGAATAATATAGCAACACATTAGATTGAAAAAATTGAAAATTTGTTCATAAACCTTTGGTGCTGAATGGGCCGCGTTTATGCTATTTTTTGTCAATTAATACCTATTTTTTCCATTTTAATAACAATAATTTTTTTATCTTAGTAATTTTAGCACATTTTTCTTAAAATGTACTAAACAAATCTAAAAATAACAAAAAAATCCCCATATCTCCTTTTTAAAAGAAAAAATTGTCGCAACCAGTCGATACCTTAATTTGCATGCTCACATCTTCTTCGCACGACGGTTTTCAATGAATTAAAATTTAATTCATTGAAAACCGTCGGCCTTTAATTTTTCCCCAAGAGGATTTGTTAGTAGAAAAACGCGGAAAAAACCCGTGACACAAGTTTAACATATTTATTTAAAAAACACTTACATCTGTATAATATGAATTTTGTAAAAAATATTTCCTGCCACGCACTTAAAAAAATCGAAGCATAATCTCTGGTTCATAACGTAACATTTTCTGATTTCGAACGAAATATTGATCAGAAAGTGTTCCTAAAAATAGCAAAAAAACTACCTGTAATACCATACATTTCCAAAGGGAAATTGACTTATAAGCCTCTTCCTTTTTGGATTTTCAAGAAATCCGCTAAGCGAATTCCAGCTCACGCTTATCAAGGTAGTAAATGATAAGAAAAATCACTTCAATTTTCCTTAACTCTCAGACCAAACTGAAGCTCAACTGGCTTATCGTGAAGCCTAACATGGCTGCCATCAATGCCATATTTCTTGACAATGGGAATCTTTCAGTAACCCGTAAAGAGAGAGAGAAAAAAGAATCAAATTCTTTTATCTGTTTCGAAACCATTTTTCAAACGTTATTTTCTCATCACTCAGTAAAAGTAGAACATTTATCACCAAACTAAATGTGTTTTAAAACTGACAATTATATAAAATCCCTCTGAAGAAACTTCGAAAAACATTCTTTTGAAAATGCTCAAAAATGCCTCTTTACATTTCTTATCAAGCGTTTTCAATAGAAGCTTTTTCTTTTTAATTTCATTTGTTTCTTTTCAACTCTGTATGTGCGTGTTCTCTGTGTGTAATTTAATTATTTAGTTTGTTTGGAAGCACTTTCTCGTAAATTTTGTAAATAATTAATGTATTTTCTAAGTGCGACTTTTTTTATGCGCAGTCTTTCTCCACCGCATAAAAAAACATATTCTGTTGTATGTCGACAAAGTTGCTTGTTATACGAAAGTATTTATGAAATTTTCGAATATTTTTGGGGGTGATTTCTTTGTATGCTATCCCTATCTATCTCACAAAAACAGGTTTTTACTGTATTTATGAAGAAAACGAGCCTTACAGTAGTCGCATAAGATGGGTAACATCTGACATGTTATCATGGTAAATTCGCAATAGTTGCTATTTATTATTAATCCTGAATAATTATTAAATCCTGAAAAAATGAATCGAGTATGATTGGAAATAAATTTCTCTGGATTAATTATATCTTCAATGAAAATTTTATTTAATTAACACAAGGAGAGTAATGCAATTTTTTTATCAAAAATAATTATTCTTGTTCAATTTGAGGAAGAACGGTAATGATAACTTATGATAACTAAAATTATGACATATATACTTGTGATTTCAAAGTATTTAAAAACCATTGGAAAATATCGTAAATAACAGTACCACTGCTGGTTGTAAGAAACATTTCGATTTGTGTTCATTTCGAGCTTGAGTTCATCATTCAAAAAAGCTATGAGTGGCTCGGCTTCTAGCAAACTGAATTTAACTTTAAAAAATCACCTCTCAAAATCATGGAAAGCCAGTAATAGTTTTTTTAAAGAGAAAAACCACCTTTGATATATGGTAAAAGTAAAAAAAAGCAGGAAATCTTTAATTTTTTGAACCGTTTGATTCGGATAAATGTATACGATCATCGAAATCACTGTTTGTCTATTTTCAAATAAGCATTCTGCCACACATATGTCCCCAATATCTTGAATAACAATGCCCAATCCACTTGTTTGACGAAAAGTTATATCCATATGAAGAGCCACAACATGTGAGTTGTTCTGTTTGCGATAGATCGCAACACCAGCTGCTCTGTGGCCCGGTCGTTTAAATTGTACGCAGCAAACGAAGTCAGGTATCGAAACACGTTCATCATTCCCTTACCACGTCTCTGACAACATGAGTAACGAGCAATTTTGTGAAATAACGTCGAAATCTGTTTGGTAAGCCCTCAGACTTTGACAATTGAGTGTAATTATCGCAAGTTTATCCTTGGTGAAGTGTAATAAGACTTGCTGGTATGTGCAGATTTAGAGTCAAGCTCAAATGTTCTGAAATGCTGAATTTAACAATGTAAAAAAGGCTGGTGACTTGATGGTTACTTGATAGTTGGACCCCTCGTGGATTTATCTTTACAAGATCCAGCTAAAGGACTAAGCTCCTCTGATCCTAAAGTGAGAAAACAAAACAAAAATCCCAAGGCCTAGACCGCGTGGGGAGGGGAGTCCCTCCGGAATGTTGGAGAATGTTCGCTACCCTCACTCGAGGGCAGCGAAGAGACACCACTAAGCGCGCTGATTGCTCAAATTAAATAGCGCCGCTTCCCCAACTTCTTGTTACGCGTTTCCGTCCCTTTTCACGAAATCACTCCCGCAAACCTCCAGCAATCAAGAGGAAAGATATTACTCATCAATAATTTTTAAGTACTAAATTATACTGAAGAATTTATAAATTAGATATATTTTTTTGTATTCAAAAATTTTAGAAGTTTCTTTTATTACTTTCATGAAATTTTTTTAAAAAAACAGGGATCAATGCATAATGAGACTTTGCAAATTATACAGAAGTTTCTCGTACTTAAATACAGCATAAAAAAAGCAGCGCCTATACGTTTTTTCTCAAACTAGCATATCGTCACCAACATTAGTCAGTTGTAAGTCATCTGGAACAATTTTCTTTTTTCTGAGGAATCTTGTAGGTCATATTTTGCCCTTATAACTGGAAAATCTAGATATCAATGGTCGGGCTAGCCGCGATGCTAATAGCACTAATCGTAGGTGGGAAAATGGTTTCTCATGGACATTTAAAAATTAATGAAATAGGTGGTAAGTAAATTTAACACGACCTTATAAAGTGTTAAAAATTAAAGAAGATTATAAAATAAAGTATGACTATCTTTTACATGAATATTGAGAAATATCATGATATAAATATGATACCTAACCCATAATACCTAAAATAAATTAGAACTAAACATGTGGTAGAAGCAAATTTAGCACAATAAATATTCGGTTTCACCTGTGTGTGTGTGTGTGTGTGTGTGTGTGCGTGGTGCGTGTGTGTGTGTGTGTGTGTGTGTGTGTGTGTGGTGTGTGTGTGGTGGTGGTGGTGTGTGGTGGTGGTGGGTGGTGCGTGCGTGCGTGGTGCGTGCGTGGCGTGCGTGCGTGCGTGCGTGCGTGCGTGCGTGCGTGCGTGCGTGCGTGCGTGCGTGCGTGCGTGCGTGCGTGCGTGTGTGTTTTCCGAATGAATCTACTCTGACCTGTAATATCTTGCCATATTCTCATATTCTTACAAAACGTAGTTTTTATTTCAGCCAACCTTCCCCTGTATTTGCCTCTGGTACTGGGTTGTAAAGAAAAGAAAATATAGATTAGGAATAAGTCTCCTTTTATACTAATGATCTTAAAACACTAGAAGTATAGTACTAAAAATAAATAAATTATGCATATATATAAACAATTTATGTATTGAAATCGATAATTATACAAAAATACGATTAAATTAAAGTATTAATGCTTATTCATCAGTACCTTTGTTTGAAATAGAAAATAATGTTACTTTGCAAAAATCAGCACGAATCTAAAAAAATTTCAAAACAATTGACAGAACTTTTGAAATACTTAAGTTCTTTAAAGTTTCTTTTACTCAAAAAATCAGTCTAAAATATTAAATAAAATTCATTTTAAAATTAGTTTTAACGTTTTCATCAATAAAAATATTTTTTTTAATTTATTTTTATTTTTAGGAGATTTTATTTATCACTTCACGTTAAAAGAAAATATCTTTGAAGTTTTTAAAGATTTAACTCTTCTTAATAGTTTTGACTTTTAGCTTTTTTTCATGTAAGGAACTATAAAATAAAATAAAAACAACTTCCACAGCACTTTATTTTTATCAACTTGGTAAACATATCAACGGCAGTCAAGTTAATCCACAATAATTAGTTGTCCTTCCTAAAGTTCCTGAGAAATAAAACAATTCTATTTTCTACAGTTTTATCTTAAGCAATACATTTTCTTTTATTTTCTCCAAGAAAAAAAAATACTTAACTTTCTTTGAGAAGAAATCATAAACAAGGACGATCCAATTATTATGAAACTTTGGTCTAGTATCAGTCGACTTAAAAGCCTTTTTTCTTATGTCTAAGGTAGACTTTATTGAAAGGGCTAGATTTGTCCTTACAATGCAGAAATATTATTCTCAGACACGTCTTGGCGCCATTTCATGGCATCAGCTTGGCCATATGTCGCCAGACACATAACTATTCTTTTAATGACTAGACGCAGGTTGAAGTAGGGTTGGCTTATCTTTCTTTTTTCAATTCCTACTATTAGCTCGTTCTCTCTTTATCTTGTTCAAATTTTCAATCGTTAATAAAATCGTTTTAAAGCACTCAATTGAGCAGAAATTTTATAAACACGATTATTTTCGATGAAAATACGGTAATTTAATTATAATTAATAAAAATGAATTGATTAAAACTAATTATTCAAAGAATTACAGATAAAGCCACGTTGGCATCATTTTTGAAGACTTAGTGTCGGTTTTGGCGACTTGTGTCAAAATTTTAAAAAAAAATTCTCGCATTTTAAAGCACTCATTTGAGCTGAAATTTTCTATACACGATTATTTTGGATGACAATACGGTAATTTAATTATAATTAATAAAAATTAATTGATTAAAACAAATTATTCAAAGAAACAGTTAAAGCTACGTTGGCATCAATTTTAACGACTTTATGACCATTTTGGCGACTTGTTTCAAAATTTTTAAAAAAAATTCTCACATTTTAAAGCGCTTATTTGAGCTGAAATTTTCTATACACGATTGTTTTGGGTGACAATACGATAATATAATAAATTCATTAATTAAATTTAATTAACTAATTTTTGTTTTATAGGGGAGAAAAAATTAAATTAATTCCTTTTCCAAAATCCTTTCCTCCGTTAAGGGCTTAATATCTTGAAAGATAATTATGGAGGGTTGTGGCGACACTGACAGATAATTGCTTGGCTCGCAGGGAACCCCGTGTTCAGACCCTGGAGCAGTCGTAAGAAACTGGGGAAACATTTCTTTAGACCCCAGTTAGTGTTTGTTTATTAGCTAGATTTGAGATTTTATTTTGTTTGAATTTAAAAAATAATTTGATGTAATTTTCACGATATAATCATTTCTTTTAAAAAAATTGCATCTACTATGATATAACAAAAAGAAATTCTTTCTTACCCTTAACTAAAAAAAAATACAATTTTTATTTTTATGCATTACTAATAGCTTTATAAATTTTTTTTTTAATTTAACATTCATATTTCTTTACTTTTATTGAAAAATTACAATTTGTTAATTCTCGGAACCCCTATCATTAAATTATCTTTCTTGACTATCGATTCCGGTCGCCAAAAATACCTATCGTAGTTGTAATTATTTAATAAAACTGTAACTAAAATAAAAAATTTCTTTGTTGACCTAAGTAGGAATTGACTAAAAAAAATTTTTTATATTACTTGTTTTCCTTGCAGTTTCTGTTTCCATTCGTTTCACCCAGAATCAAAATGAAGCTGGAATAGCTGTGAAAATATGGAACCTGTAAATCTTCTCCGACGTTTCTCCCAAAGAAGCTATTAAGCTCACTTTTGGTAATATAGGCTGAAAGAAAGCTTTTCTTTGCAAACTTCTGTGATTTACAGGAGAGCTTTTCCAGGCCATTGAATTCCGTTCGATCTCATTGGTTATTAGTCGAGACACGACGCACATTAAGCAGAGTTAACCATTCACAAGCAATTTGTTGTTTGTATTACAAACAGTTTCTTTTGCGTTAGATTTATTTTATATGCTTCCCTTAACCGAATAAATAACACAGGTAAAAAAACAAGTTTCTTAAGGCTGTCTTCGATTATTGTTAAAGAAGGGGATCCAAATTCAGAATATTTTTCAGATATAAAAGTACTCAAACATTATTATTATATTCTGGATTCACTATCCTGTATAGAGAATCACTTATGTTATCATACTACTCATTTTATCCGAGAGAACACATTTTTTTCTTTTATAAAATGTGTTTCGCATTTTTCTCCTATACCGTAATGCTAAATGAACTTTTTCTTTACATGTTGAAAGAAAAAACTAATTATTTATAAAATATTCTGAAATTTTAAAAACACTATAAGAATAAAATAAAATGCATGATTTACAATGTCACAAATTTTAATAAAAACTGAAACATTTTTTCTCTCCGAAAATGTGCTCCGCGTTAAGCTCAAGCTCTCGTACGTATCGAGAAAACAGTGCAGCGACATCATCTATATAAGTCAGTAACAACCTCCGCACCATGGTGATCATTTTGGTGTAGAGGGTTAAGTTACTCGGTTTCGGATCCAAAGGTCCCGGGTTCTGTCCACCGGATAAGCGCGCCACTTCATTGGTGACCCTGGCTACGCTAAGAAACCTTCTGAACAGTGGTGGCGCCATCTATTTACCACAAATGCAACCAAAGCCGTCGCATAATGACGCAACTATAAAGCAATCACAACTAGTGACGCAACAGCTCACACGCTCGCCATAGCAGCTACATCGTTCGTTCGCCTAACCACCAGCTAACTAGTAGGGGAGTGTGTAGCGACATCATCTATAAAAAAAACAGTAACAACCTCCACACCATGGTGATCATTTTGGTGTAGTGGTTAAGTTACTCGGTTTCGGATCCAAAGGTACCGGGTTCTGTCCTCCGGATAAGTGCGCCACTTCAACAGCCTTAAATGTGGCTTTTTTTTTCAAACTTTACACTTTGGGTAGCATAAATTTTTGTTCCTTTATTTTTAAGAGCGAAAAGGAACGTTGAATCGAATTAAATTTTTTAAATAATTAATTTTAATAATTTAATTTTATGAGGGGATAGTTCAATTTTCTCGTTTCAATATTCAGCTGTTTCACTTTGAAAATAATTGAAACAATAACCAATTTAATTCTTTAAATAATTAGTTTTAATCACTGAATTTTATTAAATTATTATTAAATTATCGTATTGTCATGATGAACATTCTTGTACAGAAAGTCTTAGATCATTTGAACGCTTTAAAATGTGAGGAAAACTTTCAAAGTTTTGACGCAAGTTGCCAAAAATGATGCCAACTTGGCTGTATCAGTAATTCTTTAAATAAGTAGTTTTAATCAATTAATTTTTATTAATTATAATTAAATTTTCGTATTGTCATCCAAGATAATCGTGTACAGAAAATGTCAGCTCAATTAAGCACTTTAAAATGAAATGCGAAAAAAAACACACGGAGTACGTGCTCGTTAAATTAGTGGGTCCTAAAGTCTTGTGGGCGGTCACAGCAGAAACCATGGGTGCAGGGGGATGGAGAATATTTCCCTTCCCTCGAGTTCTATGCCTAAATTGTGGAGTTGGAGACAGGCAGTGTCGCCATCTATTGTGTAAAAGTCCAACCTCTCTCAGGCTCTGCAACTTTCATTCCTTCCCTTCGGGAAGGACACAACAACAACAACAAAATATGATAAACACACATGCCACATGCATTGATGACTTATCCCATTCCGCAGTTTATCACCAAAATTCAGTCTATCCTAAACATCGTTATCTGCTCGTATTTTGGAAATTTTTTTTGTGTACGATTTATTTTAATCACCTAAACATCAAATATACCGGTAAAAGTATCAAGACGAGTTCACTATGACGCAAGTATGAAAAGAAAGGCAATTTCTTTTCAGAAAAAAAAACGGAAGCAGAGCAGTGGTCACTGAAAATTCGAGATGGATGAAACAAATATACATCGATGGCGTAAATAAAATGATATTTTTTTGCTTGCAAATATTCAAGTCTTTAATAACAATTCTTTCACATTTTTTTTTCAAAATGTTGCATAACAAATGCAATGGATAGCTCGGAAGATGACATCGTGTGGGAAAATGGCGATGCCGGCACCAAATCCGAAGTCAGTTGTGACAATGGGAGTGACGAATCCTTTTCGATATATGATACTGACGGTTAGAGTAATTATGGGTTCATGTATGTATTTGAAAGTTTAAAAAACTGGCAAAATAAATAAATTAACTTCTTATTATTTCTCATTAATTTTTTTTTAAAAAAATTATTAATTATCGGTTTTTGGTGAACCTTTTGCACAATTTTTTATTTTTTCATAGAAACGTGTAGAAAATTGGGGGTGTGGCTTAGAATCGATGACAACATTTTTTCACAAAAACATTTTGAGAACTTGGGAGGCGGTTCAGAATCGTGGGCGGCTTACA
Source organism: Trichonephila clavata (assembly GCA_019973975.1). Taxonomy (NCBI): domain Eukaryota; kingdom Metazoa; phylum Arthropoda; class Arachnida; order Araneae; family Nephilidae; genus Trichonephila; species Trichonephila clavata. The sequence goes on along the minus strand of BMAO01021546.1, from coordinate 63,392 downwards.
TTCGAGTAAATACGTATTTATTTTTTAACTTTATTTATGAGTATGAAAAAATGATTTCATGTCATATAAACCATTTGTGATGTATGTTATAAGAGAAAGTTTAAGAACTTTATATAAATAATTGTGTTAGCAGATTATTGGGTTTATTTTAAGAGTACTGGGGGGGGGGTACCTCTTGTTCCACCTCACAGAGGACCAACCCCCTTTGTATAAATTATACAACTGTTGATATCCATTGCTCAAATTGTAAAATTGTACTTTACATGTATTATGTAAATTATTCATAGTATAATTTACATAATAATTTATTATGTATTAATAAATTATTCGTAGTCTGGAATAAATTTATTTTAACAAATATCTTGGCGCCATCTGTTGCAGTTAATCTTAACTACATCAAAAATTTATAACGACATCACGAAAAACTTTTTTTTTTATTTAGAGAGATAATATTCCTGATGAAATGAGTAAAAGACACAGTTTTCCTTTATCTTACCTGCTAATAATGCTTTCATGTTAATTTTTAAAAGTGTTCAAATAATTCAAAATAGGGACTCACTAACAAATTTTGTCAAATCGAAAATTGCTGTTACAAATCTTTACTACAAATAAAGTTTTTTTAATTTTTCCAACCAAAACTGTTTTTCTGTCTTATATATTTGTCTAGAATTACTGTTATAAATTCTTGTACAAAAAAATTTACAAAGAAAAGCGATAAATATCACGAAACGAAGCATCTTATTTTTGCTCCGGAAAACCTACTACAAATTATTTAAAATGACTTACTACTTCAATTTTCCTAATCTGATTTTGCCCTGGCGTGCGACCAAGACACGACAAAACACTTTCGCCAAACACAAACACCATTATTTATTCCAAGTGCGTATAAAATCAAATATCGAAAATAGTCCCGAAGAAGATGACTATCATTGGGGCCATTCAAGAAAACAATAAATACCGTGCGAGAAAATTGCGCATTTGTCTTTGATTCAACGTGAGGTAAATGGGGTTGATGATAAAAAAAATCTCAGCAATTGGTGATAAAAGTGCAATAAAGTAATAACTTCTTTAGCCTTTAGTGAAGTGGGAAAATATGATTCCGTGGTTCTGTATTTTCTCGCAGTGCTAAAATATTATACAATAGGTAATAAAACGCATTGTCACGCATTTGCTATGGCTTAACGGTAGCGTTTTATATCAAAGCCCTCATGAAGATGTAGGGCATAAAGCTATGGATCCAATTGTTCATTTTAAGGAATATTTCACTCTGAGCCCTCTTATAAAAAGAAGACATAAACATCACAAAAATTTAAATGGGAAGATGAATGTCACATTCTTTATTTTAGTGGGGGTTTACGATGTAAAGTTATTAACTCGATTTCCTGTTGTTTTATTGGTATATAACATTGAATAATTGAATTCAATTTAATAAAAGAGAGAAAGTATTACATCAAAAAGCTATAAAATATTTGTAAGATAATTAAATAAATGTTGAAAGGGGTATCCTGGAAAATTCTTTGAACCAAGGTGAGCAATTAACAGCCCACCGAGATTGTTAGCTCTATATTTGAGTCAACACGTATTTGTAAGCAAAGTCCCCCCCCCCTTTTTTTGCATGAAGGTTAACAAAAGTAAATACAGATGCAAGTTGATTGGCATTTAAACTGAAAAAAGTGTGATAGGGTACACAGAGATTTAATGAAGAATATTAAGACTCTACCTGCAGTGGCATAACGGAGAATATTAGGGCCCCCAGCAAAGTCAGGTTTTGGGCCCAAGCCTAAATACGTATTTGATGTCAGTCAGGATTTGGGTCCCCTAGAATCTCTGAGCCTCCCCTTCTCGCAATAAGGGGGTTTTGGGGTGTACGTTACGTCACTGCCCCCCTGAAAAGTCAGGTTTGGGGCCCCAAGCCGGATCTTACAAAGGACTGCCAAACCATACGTACTTGGCATCAGTCAGGCTTTGGGCCTATTAGAATACCAAACCCCCCCCCCTTCCGCGATGCAGGGGTTGAGGGGATATACGTTACGCCACTGAGGGTACTCTTGTCTCATTAAACTGTTCCTAAAATGAAATGTATTTCCAGCTATAGTTGAGAAATTAGCAGAAAAAATAAACAGGATAAAACTGCCACTATTTTATTTAATTAATATTTATTGGATTTTTATATCTTTTCTGAGCTGCAAAGTTAACTTATGAATGTAATCATTTTAAAAGGGTGAGGCTCTCTGGTATCCTCTGCTTCCACAATGACGCACTGGTGCCAAAACAATTACTGAACCCTGCTTTAAACTATTAGTTGTATAAATTGTGAAGAAAAGGTTACATGAATGTACAAAGAAAGTATTAAATTTTTCCGTTGAAACTAAAGAAAACATATTACAATTTCGGCGCTTTCCACCAAAGGACCCATTTCCTGTTAGGGAACTAATGACGTCTCAATGGTCACGTAGTTTTCCGTGGAAAATATCCCCTATTGGACAATGCGATGCTTATACTCTAAGACAAGTCAATCTTTGGCATCTCTTTATCCAGAGGGATGATCGGAGTTCCCCCTGCCAAACTCTGGCTTCAAATTCCCCCACAAGAGGGGTGACAAGGACCAATAGCCGAATAGTAATCCTAGCTACGTCCAAACAAAAGTGATTGCGCATCACGTGAGGCTTGGAAAGGCGTGACGTATTCGATCTTTAAAGAGACATAAAAAGAGGAAACCAAGAAGCTTCACAGAAGCTAGAGAGACACTTATTCACGCTTCAACACTCTAGGACGCCCAACATATTCCACAATACACTCTTTCTCTCTGATTGACTTCCAGATTCGCTTGTACTCTCTCACGCATACTGAGACCTATCAAGGTTCTTAACAACGATCATCTCAATGACGTCCTAACGCAACCTTTCACAGGATTGATTCGGCCTTAACAGCGACCTCAACATCACTGTCCCTTATCAACTCCATAGCACCACTAATGGGTTAGTGCATTGCTGAATAAGAAGACATAATGTGCAATTATTAACGTATTTATTTAAAACTGATCTGGAAATGCTTTCTAATTTCTTACTACTTGCAGAATTAAAAGTTAAGTTAAATTGTACTACAATCTCCTCATTCTTCTAAACATTATATAAGGTACCACTTAAGCCATTATATGGTTTACTAGATATGATCCCAAATTTATACTTGGCTGATCATGAGCAGGGACGTCTTAAGACTTCTTGAGGCCCTAAACCCCTGCCCAAAAGTAGACCCTGGGCTTTTACACAAATGTAGGCCCTACTTATGGCCCTTAGGGTATCCGAACACTTTGAAAATAACCAAATTCAGTCAAGACAGATATTTTTGTTTTTTATTTTATTGAATAGAGCTATCTTTTGACTTTACGAAATATACTTTATTTTGTTTCTACACTATCTAGAGGTCAAGTTACAATCTATTTTATAAAGTTAGAAAAACCGGAAGTGGTTTTTTGATCTACCAGAAGTGGGCATTTAAATTGCTCAAAATCTATCATGGCGAGTCTGATAACTCAAAATATTACGAATGTATTTCTATAAAACTTTTTTAAACCTGATATTTACTTTCTAGAGAATGTACTAAAATATTTCTTATTGTATGAATACTTTTTGAGTTATGGCTTGTTATTTAAATAATGGTCCCATAAAAAATGTAATATTTCTTATAATGTTTATTAAATCAGCTCTCAAATTTTAATAAAAAAATAAAATTTTAGTACATTTCCTAGATAAAAGCATCTAGTTTGTTTTCGTAATACTTTTACTAATATATGTTTATTACTTTTTTCTCTAACTGCTTTGAAATTTTTCAAAAATATTGCTAAAATTTGACTTATTGTGATTTTTGTAAAATTCATGTAATTTATTTTAAAATTTGATAGTTAAATAGTAATATTTATTGGTATTGAGTCCTAAAAGAGCATTTATAATGTTTTAGTATGCTATTTTGATAAAAAGTACTCCGAACGTGTTCGGATACCTTAAAAGAAGACAGTACGTAGCATGCATTGTCAAATACTCGTACAAACAATAAACCGAAACAAATAAATGTGCCTGACTTACAATCACACAAACCAACTACCGACTTTTGACTGAATGAATAATGAGGGTGTATGGTGGTAGCCTACACAGGGTCATCACTTGTAGCCAGTTGACTTTTTTTCCCTAAATTCCCAGTTTTTTTTTTTTTTTTTTTTTTTTTTTTTTTTTTTTTGAGAATACAACTGAGAAAAACATTTGACCGTTGTAGATATTCGAATCATGATCTGTTTTAGGATGTGTCGAGAACTAGATGAGGTCCCATTGCCTCCGGGTCCCTTGGCCCTGTTGGCCCGTGCCTTAAAACGTCCTTGGTCATGAGTAATGAGTGGTTGGTGTATCCTGAGTTTGAATCTTGCGACACTGAAGACCCTCCACGCCGTGTAGAAGGGTTGATGCACGTCGAATCTGTAGTGGCTCAAAGTCCTCTAGTTGATGTGGTTGGGAAGTTAGGAGAGGGGATCGTCAGTCCAGATGACAACCTCGTCACTGGACTGTGGCTCAAAATTACGAGGTTCGTTGACAATAGCCCTTTAGTGCTGAGAATCGGAAGACCAGATCCATGAATTCAAGTATAATCATGCAACGAAACATCTGTTGATTCGATAAAAAAGCCTGAACATTTTAGGATCGAAGTCTGACTTTTCACCTGTAACCTTACAAAGCATCCCAAAAATAACACCAAAATAGCGTACTCGTTGTGAATACAAAAAAGGCCCAAAGAACTGTATCTGTACGATAGTGAACAGGCGAATTTTTCTGCTCGTGTACGTAATTGACTGAATGGGGCAAACTCTGGTCACTGAATCGGAAGGGGGGATTATGGGTGCCATGATCACCAGATCTTGTATCGATGGATTTTTTTTTTCCTATGGGGTCATCTCAAAGATTTGATGTATCGAAACGTTATAACAACACAAGCGGACTTAATTGCTAGCCTGTATGCTGCTTTCACGGTGAACCCAAGCTTGCCCCAATATGTATGGTGGACACTTTGAACATATGCCTTAATAACTATATGCAAATATAGTTACTGGCAGTTACTACTGTTATGCAAATATGATGTTTTTTACGCTGTGACGGATTTTTTTTCTTCGTATTATTCTTGTAAACTAAGAATCGGATAAATACAGTTCTTTGGGCATTTTGTATGTACTTTCAACGAAGAATCTAGCTGCGCAGAGTTTGGGCGCTGTTTTGGGGACATCCTGTTTTTGAGTAACAGGTTCTTCTATTAATCGTCTCGGGGAAACTATTCTTTAACTATAATTTTGGTTTAACCCTTTCGCTACGTAGTGCTACGTCTGCTACACGTTATTTCTTTGCCCGTGAAAATCGCGGGATGCGCAGCGAGAGGGTTGAAAACCGCTTTCCGTAGAGATAACTTGATTTTATGCAAACTTAATTACTATTTAAACCCTGACGTTGTGTATGTGAGGTTAATGGTAAATCACTGAGATCGTTAATCGTGGAATCAAAGAATAAGAGAAAGTGAAAGGTGACTGGGAAGTCACACAACCTGAAATTAATATTCGCCTTAGAATCCACCAGATGTGGAAGTAATTAACATTCGAGCTGACCGACCTATCGGGGTTCTAGAAGGATCGTCATAAAGAGCTCCGACTCAAGATAAGTTATTTTAAATAATCTTATGTGTCAGATTAAGTGTGTTAGGATTCCAGATTGCTTCCAGAGTTAGGCAATAAAGTTGTATATCATTCATAAAGAGTTAGATATAAGTAAAGTATTTATTTCTAAGATCCTGTCTGCTTCTTTCCCGAACCCGCGACCTTCGGGCCGCAACATATGTATTATTAGATTCTACACAAATATCAGCTCATAAGCAAGTTTGCTTACGTACTCGTAATAACGCAACGATTCCAAAGTATAACTAATTTAATTTTCAAATATCGATAAACTGAGAACATTCAAATATTCGGAAAATTAAAAAAATATTCTTTCTGCACAGTTTTTCGATAAATGAAGAGATTTATCTAAGAAAAAATCTCAACAACAATAACAGACCAAAAAAGAATAACTGTTGCCTTGATTAAAACGAAAATTGATTATAAAAATAACTAAATAACAAAACGGAATACGTATCCTTTTTTGGAAAACTAAAAATTCAAATCAATTTTATTTTTTTCAAAAAATTAATTTGTCAATGAAAAATAAAAGCAATGAATAAAAATGAAATGAGCAACTAATAATTGGAAAAAAATTTAACAATTTGTTCTCTTTCAATTAAGTAACAATTTTTTTAAGCGTTTAATTTTGTAATCTTCAATCTATTTTTTATTTGTATAAAAAATTAATTAATCTTAATGTAATATAAATCAGTTTTGATTTCAAAAAAACATTAACTTTAAAAATAAGATTTGAAATTCGAGTATAAATTACCAAATAATCGAGAATTGAGTTCTTTTAATGTACTATCGTATTTTTCACAAAAAAGGCTGAATGTAAACTAAAAAATTAGAAATTTTATACTTTTTGATAAAAGGATTAAGTTATTTCATTTAAAATGAAAACATTTCTAATTGTATTCAGGTTTTTTTATGTAGCTGAGATCGTTTTTTTTTTTTTTATAAATTAATCGATATTTTTGTTTAATGTTATGTTTTGAGTTATTTCACTTGGTGAATCAAGGATTGAACATTGATTATGTATCATCAACTTTTATTGGAATATTTCTTCGCAATCAATAGTCGTGTGTATGCCTACATTAGTCTTCTGTAGCTTTTGTTTTCAGTAGAATGTCGTTTATCCGAATCAATTGGGACCAGACACCGTTCGGACACGCGATTGTTCGGATAATCGAAAACCGAATGCGATCCATGCAGTATACGAGACTGGACACTATACAAATATTGAAAATCATCACATGCGGGAAACGTGCTTGAAGAAAAAGTAAAATAGGTGCAAAATGTCGAAATTTTACTTTGTTTGGGGAAAATAATCACTTGTTTTTCGTTGTACCATTGTACACCTTCGTTTTTCCAATGCAAGGTCTCTGATTCTCTTCAGTAGCAGTAGTTGAGTAGGACAGCACTCTGATTGTTGTTCATAACACTCCATAGCTGTCTCTAACGCAAAAAACGCGTCAGCATTTGATCAACACTTGCTGCTTTCGTTGTTGTTGTCCTGGTCTTCATCTGTTTCATCGTCGACAGGGTCGGATTCTACTTGCACGGAAGTCACAATCTCGTCATCATTTAGCATTCGAAATCCACAGCATTGCATCCCATCCAGGTTTCTACATCAACAAAACTCAACAAAAGAGCACGTATACACCCCCTCACATGGAAACAATCTAACCTAATATTCCGAGCAGATGTTTACCAAATCACACAGCTGAAATTCCCCAAATATCCCTCACCTTGGGTTTTCCCGTCACTTTTGGCCTCACACGAAACAACTGCTGAGCATTGCACTGTTTGAATATGTATTCGGACTTTGGTTCGGATATTTGACGCTCCGGATACTAAACGTTCGGATAAACGACGTTTTACTGTAGTTATTTGAATGATGTGTGCGTGCGTGTCTGTTGTATATATAAAATATACACTCCCCTCACATAACAGTAGACTCTCTCTCTCGCTCGCTCTCTTTCTCTGTGTGCGCACATGTACGTTTGCTAGTATATTATATTTTCAGTATTCTTTTAACATTATGTCTGATGTGTTTTTATGTTTCATTTAAATTTATCGTATGTTTTTCAATTTCTTAGGCGTTAAACCACATTTCCAAAGTCTAAATGTAATTTTCTGATGCATATTGCACAATAATAAATGAAATAGAAGATATTAACAAAACTAAAATATATTAAATAAGTTATGAGCTATTTTATATTAATTTGAGGGCCGCATACTTTTTCAATGTTCAAAAAATTAACAAAACAGGATCTTTAGAATGATTAAATTTTTTTATGTATAAAACTTAATGTATTATATGTTGTACGCACGTAATCATTTAATATATTTAAGTTTATTTTTTAAAATATAGATGTTTCATACTATTTCATAAAAAAACAAAAAACAAAAGTTATAATACGAAATACAATTCAATATTATTTTAGAAGATATTTGACATCGGTTTTTTTTCTCAAAGCAAATCATCAAAATTTGGTTAAACATGTTGGACTGATGTAGTTTTTTTTTTTTAAAAAATAAGATAAGTGTTGATTCTATAATCTTGACCTCTCTGAATTTTTGTTACTGTTCATTAAAGAAAAAAGTTTCTCGCATAAATAAATGCTTCCAAATATATCCCTTCATTATACGCTTAACAAATGATAACATTTTAAGAAACTGGTCTACAGACGAATATGTATAAAAATCTAAGGTGAGAGAGAGTTTCAACTTCTCCAAGCATTTTTGCTTCAGCAAAGAATTACAGTAGATTTCAGTTAATTCCATTTGTAAGTTTTCATCAACAACTTCAATATCAATAGATAGAGGCGGGATTAAGAAAGGAAATTGTAATTCAAAATTTTTAAAATTGGGAAATATTCGATCGATTTCCTTTTTTAACAATTTAATTTAATGAAAATATTCTGTAAATTTTATTTTAAGTGATATAATCAATAGATTTTGAAAGCTTTCAAAGTGAGACAAGTTTACTCTCTTTCTATTTATAATAATTTTTTTGAAAGCGTTAATATATCAAATAACATTTTAACAAAATGATTTTTGCCTTGAAGCTTAAGTTAAGTTGACTTGTAATATCAACTGAGAAAGCCAGGATCTTTTAGTTGATATTACACGTTCATCTTTTAATTGAGCACTCTTTTTCTTCTCTCTTTCATTTTTTTCTCATCGTTTAATTCAGCACATTTGTAATTTTTTTGTTTCCAAGAAAATAATTATTCCATCCAGCAATTTAAAAGATTGTTTTAACACTTTATGACTCGAAATCCATTGAACTTTCGTACAATATGGTTGACCAATAAATTCACATTCTATATCTTCCAGAAATGAAGCAAATCAACGATACTAAAGTCTACATGCTCGAATATAGTTCACAATTTCACTGACTATTTTAAAACATATCCAATATATCCAAGTACATGCCCAAGAACAGTACTTTCTATGGAATAATACAATGAAAATGTTTAAAATTATTGTTATCATGTTGTTTGCTTGATTATTTTAATCTTGCAACTCCTTTAGTAATACTGGTCATGGTAGGTGTACTATCAGTTGCAAGACAAACCAACTTTTCCAAGCAACACTTCATCTCAAAACCTCTTTAGAAGCATTAAAAATTTGTATTATGCATAATATATTACTCGACTCGACTACAAATCTCGACTATTTCATCACCTCTGCTGGTTACAGAATTTCGAGTTAAACTTACACACACACTTTTATAATTTTTTTATTTGTGCTGGACACACACATAATACCGTTTTATTTTCGAATCTAAGCCACCAACGATTCTAAGCCCCACCCCAAAATCTCAACAAGTTTTTGTGAAAAATAGTGTAAAGTGGTTTATCGATATCAAATTTTACGAAATTAAAATAAATTTAAAACTAAAACTAATATGAAGTGAAGAATTAGTTATTTATCTTTATTATAAAGTTTTAATTTCATACATAAACCCGTAATTGCTCTAAATACCTCATCCAACAAATTTATTTCCCTTTGATTCTAAGCCTCCCTCCCCCAATTTTCCGCAGCATAAACATAGGGGGGAAAGTGCGGCTTAGAATCAAGTTAGTACGGTAATTCTCTCTCTCTCTCCTACACTTTAATTGAGCATTCACAAAAATACTCTTGTTCAGTAAATTGTTTCGATCTGCTTACGATTAAAAAAGTGATAGTATATAACTAGTTTTTACTGCCCAGTTATACTGCCTTCAACAAATTTAGGTGGTTTCTGCAGCCTAGTGGTCAAGTTAACGGACTCGAGTCATTATACGTATATAAGTTTTATCCTTGTACCATTGAAGTCGATGCACGTGTTAAATATGTCGAGGCTCAAACGTCCACCCGTTGGTGTGGTATGGAAGTTAAGAGAGGGGTGGTAGCTCAGGTATCGTCCTTTTCACTTGACCATGATCCGTCGCCAAAAGCCCTGGAGTGGATGAACAGTGCAAAAAGTTTGTATTCACTCTCCCTCAACAAATTTAGTGAATACATTTTTTTCATTTTTTAAGAGTTATTTTAATTCCGACAACTCGTCTTCTCAAAGATTCGCAACACATGTTTTGTGATTTGTGTCATAGTGCCTTAAAATAAAATTCCTTAACAACTGAATTGCAGTTTTTACATGTGACGTTCAATATTTTATTCTTGTTTTAAGCATAAAAATATTGTAGTTCCCATTTTTCTTGAAAACTACGGTGTTTATCTTCAGTTCATCTTTTCTTACTCTATTCTTGAAGTTTGATTACGTTTTTATTAAATAACTTTTTAGTTTAATATGAATAAAAACCAAAATCCACTTTCCTTCACAAACGATTGAGTAAACACTATACTTTTGCCTTGGTCATTTTGCGGTTTTAAATTTTTAACTAAAAAACTTCAACTGCTTCTGACGTCACGCTATTCGTCTCTCGCTGATAGGACGTTTCAAAGAGAAATAAATATAATAGTCGCACACCATGAATCGTAGTGCAATCTGTAACAAATAATATTCATAAATACCTTTAAGAAAGCATTTATTATAGTAAAATTAAATGAAAAAAGATTAATAAAATATTAAAAATAATTTTCCTTTAAGGGCTATTTCTACAATTAAATAGGATTTTCTTTAAAAGAAAAATATAGATAACAGGTTAAAATTTTGCAATTTTTTTTTTTAAAAACTTACCAGAAATAAATTTTGAAAAAAAAACCCTAAAAGATTTATATTTAAAATTTTGTAAAATGTTTCCGCGGGCCGCAACCTATCTATTGGAGGAGCGCATGCGGCCCGCGGGCCTCGTGTTTGACATGCCTGCCTTAGAGGGGGAAAAACTTATATATATACTTGTGTGTAACATTCCTTTCTTTATTCAGTAAAACCTGTTTCTGTGCGGTTGATATGAACTGTATAAATAGAAACCACACAAAAAAATATTCGAAAATTTAATAAATACTTACATATAACAAACAGCTTTGTCGATATACTACAGAATTTTTTGTTATGCGGTGGAGAGGGACCGCGTAAAAAAAGTCGAACTTTGAAAATAAGTCAATTATTTACGAAATGGATAAGAAAGTTCTTCCAAACAAAATAAATAATTAAATTACACATGGAAATATTTTAAAACATTCAATTTCTCACTGTAAGAATGGAAAAGTTTTCAAAATGCACCTACATAATTCACGGTTACTTGTCGTAATCCAGAGCGCGTATCTTTCTGTGATGAATTGGTTCACAAAATCGCTTTCGTCACTTAAAGATACAATTTCAAATCATTTATTTTTTGATTCCTTAAAATAAGTGATAAGTTTTTGAGATGACGGTTGGTTGGTCCGTTGCTTGTAAACGTTAGGATTACCAAATATACATAATCATAGCTTTTTTTTATTATTTTTAACCCCTTTTGGCATTGTATTTATTTTAAGAAAATGCTTTTCCGATTTGTTAGAAAGCTGGATCTCGGAATATATTTTATTTACTCTCAAAGAATCCAATACTTCTTGTCCGTCTTCATAATTTATCAAATTACTTATAATGTCACTATCATTGACATTTTCGTCTTCTATCAAGCGCGTGCTGCTAGTGCATTGAGAGAAAGCATCTGAATGTGCATTGTCGGGAGATAGTTCAGAACGAATAAACACAGTGTCTTGAAGTGTAAAAATGTAAATTGATAGAAAACAAAGGTGAAAAAAGCCACTGAAAATCATATACAGCATGAAAAAATATAGCACAAAACGAATTGCACAAAAATAAAATCCATAAAAACGAACTGCATAAAGACAAGCTCTATTGCAATTCAAAAGTTTATAATATTTAACAATCCAAATATATTTACATTGGACGCTTATTTGCACAAAAAAAGTGTAATATAAATAGCATTATTTCACAGAATGCAATCCTGATAACTTTTTACTATATCATTTCTACAAATAAAATCATGTTACTTATAAAGTAGATCAAAAAGAGTTAAATATCTATTATTTCATTATCGAAGAACAATTTTCATCAATTACACTTTTTCCCTTTGACTTTTTTTAATATATATTCGAGCTCTTTATCACTATTTTTTAATTCCAAACAGAGGCATTTTCATTGTGGTTAATTTGTTCCTTTGCCAATAAACCTCTTAAGAGATTAAGTTTTCCCTAGGTCCAATTAATTATAATAATAATGCTAATCGAGGAAAATATATTGACTTTGGCTAAAGGTCAATTAGTTTATAGTGTAATTAAGGTAGGTATTGCATATCCTATGTAATAAATCATCACAAAAACAAACACGAAATTAAACACTTATTTTTCAGGTATCTAGTTGTTATTGTAAAATTATATCAGTAACTAAATGGAATATTTATTATAACGTAAATTGTTTCTATTTACTTGATAATATTTTAGTAAAAAGCGTTTGTTTCTTAAATTCATAAAATTCGTTGAAAATGTAGATTTAGTCATTGGTTTAGCGTGATTTTAAAAAATTGCCAACTTAGCGAGCTCTTGCGTGTTGTTTTTTGGAGTAGCAACCCCTCCTGAAGACGTAATGCAAAAGAGCGGAATTCAATATGGTGAAAAAGGGAAATAATCACAAAAAAGCATTTAAAAAACTTTTGAAACTGGAAATCATTGCTAAATTAAACTACTTTTTTAAATTTTAAACATTATGGAAAAATTAATTAAAAAATTAATTTTAGTTAATCAGTTAAGATATTGTTGTTGCTATGTGTTTTATCCTGGATACATATGAAAGACGAGAGATGGAAGAACAGATACATTCAATAAAAACACAGAAGAATATAGACTTTTTATTAAAAACGATGATCCCAGCAAAGAACAGAAGGGGTATGCTGCTTTACATTCGAGGACGGTAATCTATTTTAGGCGAAAAGAGTCCGACTTTTTTCCGAAGATACATTCATGCCTTATTCGAGATTCGAACCCGATAAACTGTGGGTCATAACCACCATACTGGCTGGGCGGCACCAATTAAGATTAATTAGTTAATTAAAACTGAAAAATTAAAATACACTATTTTTTTTAAAAAATCATTTATGCCTTTTTACCCTTTTCTTTCTCTCAATTTCATGCTTTTCCCACAGTGCGACGATCCCCCCACCTAAACCGTTTTTCATACTTCATTCTAAAACAGCTTTCTTTCTTAACGCAGACAACACAGCAAAAAACCTTTCAGAATTCTCAGCATACTTCTGCATACATTCATTCACATTTGCAACAATACTAATATCATTAATAACCATTGTGAGTATCTGTAAAAACTTATGTGAAGAAAAAGGAATTTAACTGGAAAAAACGAATCCACACCCAAAGAACGAAGCAGAAAAACGATCTGTCAATTGTTTCACAAAATGTTCCAGTAGAGGAAAAAATTATACGAAACGACGAATGACAACGCAAACTACTGAAATGTTTAAGTTTGTGAAAAATTGAATTAAATTCGTCTGAAATTAATAGGGATAAATATAAACCAATAAAAAACTAATTTCAAAATACTTTAATATATAATAATAACAAAATAATATGCATCACAAAAGAAATAAATAATAAATTTTAAAAAATTACAAAAAAGAATAAATTGCAAAAAAATCATAAAAAAATGATGCTAGCAACCACAGCACCAAATTCCACAAAACTTTTCTCAATTTTAAAAAACGTACAAAGCATGCGCGAAAATACGCTGATACTATATCTCCTTCACAGCTCTAAAATCGGCTTGGTTACCACAATTGGCGCACTTATCAAACTCGGAAAAAGTGCAAAAAGTAAATCACGCCAATCAGTGACTGATACTGCTGTTAAGCCTTTCATTCAAACCATTCAATTAAACTATTTTTATTTTGTTTGTTTTTATTTTACATCACGAATTTTAAAATTCTCATTTTTAATGCATTTGTGAAGGATCTATAAGCGTCAATATTCTATTAATTCTCTTGGGGAAACTTTGGGGCTAGCATTCACGTTAATTCACAGCCTCTCAAGAAGAAACCCTGATATTTAAATTAGTTTGACTATATAAAATCTATAGGTTTTGTAGATGTAAGATAGAGCCGGGAGCCAGGGAGCTGTTGAGATGATACGTAGGTGAGAATATTAGCATATTTCATTCACAAACATAGAGCGAGTTAAGGAAGTAGTTGCTAAGAGATTAAATTGTTAGATTGAGGATCTAAGATAGATTGAATCAGATTTAGTTATCGGATCATTACCGCTTGTTTTCCTTGTCTAGTTCACTTAGTCGTGTTTACTTGGAGTTATTCATGAGATTAGATTGCTCACTTTATATATCACTCCTAGGGTTTCCTTTTGTAGTTTCACTTGTGATTGATAAAGTGTGTTTGAAGAGAAATAAAATAATAGTTATTATGGAAGTTGCTGGTGATGATTTGTTTTCCCCCCACACCTTTAGGTAGGCAAGACGGTGATAGAGGGGTGCCAAATAGGTCACCACCCCCATACACTTCTTTTTTAAATAAAAATTTTTAATTGATAGATAGTTTATTAGCGTAACATTTTGCAGAAATACAAGGGTTATTGACATCAAAAGCTCATAATCTGAGCTGCGATCAAATTAGGAGGACGACACCTGAGTTTGTTCCCCTATGTTCCAAACCTTCACAGCACTGTAATTGAGAAATTCGAGATTTTATATTCAAAATTAATCCTTCTACACGGTGGTTCTTACTGACGTCAGGACAAGAATTAACGACTTATCGGATACACCACCACCACTTTAAATTTTGTAATTTAACATCTTTGTCCAGAGAAACACTGAATAGAAATAGTTATATCATATTTTCCCGCCCCTCTACGTCTGATTAATTTTTTAAATACAACAGCTTTCTAATCTAATTTTACAGTAATAAATAATAGTGATAAATAAAAACAACAGCCTCTGCAATCGAAAATTATTTTATTTCAGATGAGAGAATTAAATAAATATTATAACATTATGGAGTTACTATAATTATTCATATATATATTAATACAAATAATGATTATAAACATACTCAATACCAAAAACGTACTCAACAATGATTACAGACATTTTGTTTTTCTTTGTAAATTAATGTTCTTAATATTAAATAAATTTCTTTAACCTTCATAACTCACACATTTTTTAATTATTGTAACTAGGGTAGAGGTACTCATTATCCCCTAACGTCAGACCAGCACCCATTGTACAAATTTTCAACTGTTCATACCAGTACTGCACACAAAAACTGTTCAGGGGGGGGGGGTATCAATGGACGAAAGTCCCCCAACTGGTATCATACCTCAAGACAACACCAATTGATTGTTCTGATTTTATCGATTTTGTTAACAAAAAACAATAAAAAATAGATTATTAAATTAATAATTAGCATTAAATAATAAAATAAATTGTTAATTACAAGTACTTAATTAAATTTTACGTTACATATATGTAGAATTATCATCAATCGAAAAAAAACTCAAGGGCTTTGGGCGGGGGATGTCCGGACCTCTAGTACCCCCCCCCTCCCTTGTGTGCGCCACTGGTCCATACTGATTTTTGTGTGTCTCCGTTTTGGTGACTATATTTATTGGAAACCATATGGATACTTCTGGAAATTTCTGGAGAAGTCTATAATATCACGATCTATGACGTAAATGTATTTTTCGAGAGAGGGCTGGAAGGTGGGGGAACCCCTATTCTAATCGTTCTTACGGTCATGTTTTAATTCAATGAGCAGGAGATGTGAGACATGCATCACGGCCTTGGGTCGCAATTTCGAACACCTACCTTAATGACGTATTAAATGTTATTTTTTTCTTAGCTTTCTTACTGTACTAAGAATAATAAACATGTTTTCTTCCTCTTATTTGTGCCTTCTTATGTTCTTTCTTGTGCTTTGTGTGTCACTACCGCGCCAGAAAAACGTTTTTACCATGCATTGCTATGTGATTTCGCATCTTCTAGTTTACTTCATCTATCTTGAAAGTTTGCAGCCTCTCTACTAAAACACCCTGTGTTTCAAGCCAATTGTTCTAAGCCCGTAATGCGTAAAAATTGTAGTCATTTTATTACACATCTGTGGCAAGAACATTATTAAAAAGATACGCATTTGAATTATAATTGTGTATGTAGCTAACATAGGAACACTAAATTATATGCTAATTTTTTCAGTGTAAGGGGTTTTTTACCAAATAAAACAAAAGATAGATACTTAATGCTTTCGAACATAGACTCAGAAGTTTGCTGCGCTTAAAAATAAGAAAAAGAAAAATATATTCACTATATGACTATGAACATGAATGCACAAATTGAAGAAAATATTAAAAATTCTTAGTTAAAATGGCTGTTTAAAATATTTAAAATTTTCAATTACGAATGACAAATCAGACAAAAAATTTTCTCCATCAATTTATAGTCAAATTGTATTCAAAATATTTTATCCATAAGTATAATTAATTTCTAAATGAAAATAAAACAAAAGAAATCGAAAAAAGTATTAAAATTGTATTTTGAATAATAATAGCACTTTCAATTGTGTGAATGTGCTTAATTGTGAAAGTGTGTATGAAATGTATATGTGTTAATTGTGTGTTTGCCCATGTGGTGTGTAAATGTGTGGGCATCCTTGTGAGTGTTTAAAAGTGTTTACATCCATGTGAGTGTGTAAATGTGTGTGTATCCATGTTAATGTGTAAATGTGTGTGTTTGTGAGTGTAGGCGATTTTTATAATCTTAATGGCAATAAAATTTTTCTACAAGCATCCCAGGTAACTTTTTAAGTGCTACTTCTGTAATCCTTCCTCAGAATGGCATATATAAATGGATTCACAGCAGAAGAGGCAAATATGCATATTGTTGTAAAATAATTACACCACGGAGGTACATTTATTCCAAAAAACCCCTTCAGTTGTTTAATTATAGCGTACGGAGTGAAGCATATGTAATATACCAAGAAAACAACAATCATACTTATGATACTTTTCCTCATGTGAGGACTATTAACAGGATGGACAAGATGGCGCTTCACGAACAAAGGTCGAATGGAATTTTCCACTCTTTTAGCTGTAATTAAAATTACAGCACTACAAACACCAACTACGAGAGCAGGGAAATAGAAACAAGAAATGGCTCCACCAATCACAATGTAGAAAAACTTTCTATCAGTGATTGTTGTGTAGTGAACAGAACATACGCCTAAGCTGTACTCATAACCAAACCAGTTTGGCACAATGCCAAGTAAAGCAGCTGTAAAACTAACAGAAAACACCACACTACAAAATATGAACATGATTTTATCAGTTATTGAGGTACGGTACTTCAGGGGATAGGTGACTGCTATAGCACGGTCAAAACTAATGCAGGCTATGATGAAACATGAAGAACACGAACACAAGTAATTGAAGGCTGTACTGATACGACAGACATTTGTCCCTAATGGCCAATAGTCGCAAGCAACAGCTATGGCTGATGGAATCATTACATATACTGAAGTGAGGATATCAATGGCTGATAGATACATTATGAGTTTATTTCCTGTTTGTACTTTCAGAGCTTCATTCCAGATGGATGCAAGGATGACGGCAAGGTTTCCTGCAATGGCAACCAAGGCTATGAAGACAGTAGCAAGGCTTCCAACAACACTGGATGCGAAATACCGTTTATATTGGGGATTCATTTCTGTGTCATACTTCACAGTCTCATTATATAGCTTGGATATCAAGTCGAAATCTGAGTCTTGCGAATTTTTCATTATGTAAAAAAAAAGAATAAAATATTTTTGATTAATTTGTATGTCTATTTAATACTACCGACCAGTAGAATTGATTCACAAACCATGTATTTTTAACTATACAATACTAGCTGGTATATCCTTCGCACGGGTGAATTGAAAAATTAAGCAAATAAGAATAAAGAATAAAGAAGTTTTCAATGAGTTAATTTTACGTGAATTGGAAATTAAACAGAAGAAAAACTTTTTGCATATCTCAGCTGAAGAGAAAAACAATATTTGTTACACTTTTAGTTTGAAGGTCTAATAGGTGATAAAAAAGGGGTTTTTTTTTCTTCTTATAACGCCCCGTAACTCTCTTGTGGGCCGAATTTTGAAAACATCTTCCTAAGCTGATCTCTTCTCAGCAAAAGTAACACATTGTTGCAACTTTTGTGCAATGAACGCTTAAAATAGTGTAAATAATTTTTCCTGGGGGTATAATACGTTAATATTATTTTCTGTTGAATTTATTTTATGTTAAAATTATAATATTCCCATGCAACACGTTTCTTACATTAAAATGGCGATTCAATGGAAACATAGTGAAATGTTGGTGATAAAGCCAAGTTGGTATCATTTTTAGTGACCACGTTGGCAACTTGGCGATTAATTGAACGGTGAAGAAGTTGTTTTGCTGTAGCTTCACTTGGTAGGGAGCTGCAACAAAAAGGATAGCACAAAAACCTTTTCTAAAAAAAATACATATACATGCCAATTTTCAAAGCGATCGGTTGATCGGTGTTGGAGTAAGCGATTCACACACATATACAAACATACATACTACTATATATACTATACTATATATAGAGAGAGAGAGAGAGAGAGATTTTAATGTATTTTTTCTCCTTTTCTTTTTGGCACATGGAAAAAGGTATATACTTGGTAACAATTCTGGTGATCGAAATTTTGCTAACTTATTGCTGGTAAAATTCTATGCCCTAAAAACTTGATTAAATTATCAATTACAGGGAATATAATTTATTCCTGAAGCATTGAAGCCATATGAGCAGAGTCAAACCCTCTTTCTTTAAATGCTCTACTAACCTCGTTAAATAAATCTGCCTCTCTCTCACTCTTTAGGAGGAAAGAGATTTCGGCAACAAACTGTTGGTGACGGAGTGGAGGAAAACCCAAGATGAGCTTGAATGATGCTTGGGTCTTCCTCCTAGAACTAACCCCCTTCGGGTCCGAACTTTACGCCTTGCATGCCTTAGACGACTGAGACGAAATAAATCCTTATTCGGGCCAGTTGTTAAGAGCATTTAATCTTATCCTTTGTTATTTTGTGACTTGCAGGAGGAAGCTTCACTGCATACCCCCTTCCTAGAGAAAATCTTAATGATACAATAACCTCACAAGATTTAATAGTCTTATAGTGTCGTGAAATACCCAATGAAGCTAGAGGGTAACAGCTGGTTCCTTATTTGCATTCCAGCTAAAAATGATCAATATTTATTTTTATGAAAAAAGTAAAGGGGCATTATGCATTAGAATGCTTATAACAAAAAATATGTGCATTTGCCTGTTTCACCATTCAAAACTATTTTAAACAACAGTGAATTTAATTTTATAAAATATATTAAACTAAAAACTAATTGGAGCAACAGCCCATAGAGGTCCAAGTCATGCCGGGCCCGTCTCAGTTTTCGTGACTTTGGGTGCTGAGATCTATGAGCAGATGTTCCGGAGAAGTGATCAATCTAACGCGAAAACCCCAAGTCTTTAGTTCTCAAGCAAGCCTGGTACTCATTTATTGACCCATTGAGTGGCTAAAAGATTGAGTCGACCTTGCCCAGCCGGGGGCTTGAATCCTGGACCTGTAGCATGGAAAGGCGATGCGCTACTACTCGGCCACTGGGTTTCATAATATATATTATAACTGTTAAAAATTTCTCTTAAAATTCTTATTGAAGTGCAGAAGAACGTCGTTTATCCGAACATTTTGTTATCCGGAGCGTCAAATATCCGGACAAAAGTCCGTATACGTTTTCGAACAAAATAAGTGATTATTTTAAACAATCAAGATAAAATTGCGCCATTTTGCAACCTATTTTGTTTTTCTTTCAAGCACGTTTCCCGCATGTGATGATTTTCAATATTCCTATAGTGTCCGGTTTCATATACTGCATGGATCACATTCGGTTTCGGTTATCCATACAATCGCGTATCCGAACAGTGTACGGCCCCAATTGATTCGGATAAACGAAGTTCGACTGTAAAATGAAAGTCGAACAAATTACATGTAAATTTAAAAACATTTGTAAATGGTTTAGTTTCCCGTCAAGTGATGTATCAACGAAAGTAATAAACAATAAAAATATAAGAAATGGTTGAAAAACAAGGTCAAATTATTCACAGTTTTAAAAATGGCAATTTATTTCTTTTTATTCCTGTTGTTTGATTCTTTCTTGTGATTTTTCGGAGGACAAGCTATCTTAATATTACAATGAATTGTCATTACTTGGTATTTTTTTATTTCTCTATAATTACACTTCTCTCTTCGTATAAACTCCGTAAGAGCAGAACAAAATAAATTGCGCAAGACCTGTGAATACAAAAGGCCTTTTCATTGGTCTGGAAAATGTTTCTTTTTTCGGAAGAACTTTCACTATTTTAAGTTTTTAATGAGCATTTTAATTAAGTTAAACAGAAAAACGTAGCTAATCAAGACATTTCGTTGTTTATTCTTTTAAAATGGGGGGCTCAGTGCCTTAAAAGAAGCGTGCCCACCTCGGAAGCCTAAGGTTGTGGGTTCGATCCCTGCTAGAGCTGACAGATTTTCTCACTGCGAAAATCGTATTCTCGCACGTCATATGATTGTGTGGCAAGTAAAAGATCCCGAATGTATCAATTTGGCTCGTACTTTCGACAAAATTAAATAATGGCAATACTTATCATCCGACGAGAGAGCTTAAATTGTATAAATTCAAGCGTCAAAAATTTAGTAATGGGCTCCTCCAGTAGATGGTGCCACTAATGAAATGGCTCAAACACTTGGAGCCTTACTGTGACCGCAAAGGCTTATCTGCAAAATGCAGCCCACACTTAAAAGAAGGACAAAAATTCAAAATAGAAAAATTATATCTAAGCACATTTCAGGCACTCTCTAATATTAAATAACCAGAATTCTACCAAAATTTGAGCTTAAGTATTTTACACTTTTATTCGACAATAATTTAATTATTTTATGTTTATTACACAATTTTTGTAACATAAAAGTGTGATGGATCCATATGCGTCCTTCAACTAATCCTCTTGGTAAAATCTTTGTACTATCAATCACAACCAACCTTTTTGTAAAAAGAAACCGTGATATGCAAATTAGGTCAGTTATATATAGTACAGGTTTTCTAGCTAGTAGGATGAATCGATGGATAGACGGAATTACTTGGAGATTGAAATGTAGAGAAGTTGACGACAAGGAAAAATATCTAGTGTTCAGGTATTAGTATATATTGATAGCCCATTAAATAGTTGAAGATATTTAAGTGAAGATTGGTCACCATAGCTAAATTGTAACTCGGATATTAGAGTAGTGGATTGATCCCATAAAAGGAGGATCAATTTAATAGAAGTCTTCTCACATAATTCGCGTCTCTTGTAATTAAATCCCTTATTGTTCTTTATTGAAACATTTCTTCTTGTTTGAATACTTGAACTGCGTCTGTTTTTAGTTAGTGTGCTGAATAAATAGTTGGGAAATATTATGGCGAGTCATCCTTCATTTCCTCCCACACCTCTAGCCGGGACCGAGAGTATGCCACGTATGTTACAAAACCTATAAAATAAATGAGTGAAAGAGTTAAAGATATTAAAATTCATGATGGAATCTGAAATAACAGTTCTTAAGATTTTTCAGAAGTAAAATTCTAAAATCTTCAAAATTTAAGGGGAAAAGCTTTAATATATGTCTAGAACTTAACTATGTCATTGTTATATTACAAATGTTTCGAATTCACTGAAGCTAAAAATTTTATTTGTCTATAAAAAATTCTTTTTACTATATTATCTTATAGTTAAGAAAATGGCATACATATTGAAACCATTTGAGAGATGTCCTAACATCTATAGTTTAGAATTTATTAAACTATCATATGACAGTGAGGATTTATTTCCGGGAAATAAAAACATAAATATTATATTATATGAAACGTTTTGAGATGCGCATTTATTTTATGATACATGATTGTTTATCGAAGCTAAGTTACGACAAATAAAGATAAAATTCCTTCCATTTTGTACTATCAAATAGATGATATTTGACATCATTATCTTAGAATTGATGGTGTTCTATTTGAATGACTCCATATTCTTAAGTGTTATGAACAGTACAATCACTCGGAAGTTTGGCGTTGTTTAAAAGTTATAGAATGATAAATAATTTAAAGTAAAGAAAATATATCAAATTCTGCTCAAGAATTTTAGTTAGTTACGAATCCTATAACATGCATAAAATAATTTGTATTTTTTTATTCTTATATTGATTGTAATGAGAACAAATTCCCATTAAATGTGACAGTTAATTTTTAAAGAATAATTAAAATATCCGACTACCCTAAAATTGTGAATTTTGCAAACAACTGACAATTTTTTTATGATTTTATTTTATAGACAATCTTTATAACTTTATAGAAATACCAAGTTTATTATTTTCCGTTCATTAGAGCAAAAACTACAAATGTTTTAGTAAAAACAGATGTCATTACTTTAAGCAAGGTGTCATACTTTAAAACGTTAGTATAATCACTGTTTTTTTTTAGCAATTTCATGTAATAACTAAAAGATAAAGTGCTCTATTTTTTTGCAAAAATTAAAATATTTCATATCCTGAAGATCATTTCAAAAATGAATAACATAGCAACACTTTAGAACTGAAAAAAAAGAAAATTTGTTCATAAACTTCTGGTACAGAATGTGTTATTTTTTTTTGTAAATTTTTCCCCATTTTTTCAGATTTTAGTAATAATAATTTCTTTTTATCATCCTAATTTATCATATTTTTCTTTAAATGTACTAAACAAATCTAAAAACCACAAAAAAATCCCCATATCTCCATTTTTTTTTAAAGTTGTCGCAAGTAGTCGGATAACTTAAATGCGTTTAATCAAAGGAAATGGGCTTGTTTACATCTTCACGAAGAAAATAGACATTTCAAACAATATTTACTCTTTCAGTTAATTTTAAATTTTTCATTATATTTGTAACAATTACACAATTAGATACATTTTCCTTTGATTTGTCATTATTTTTAACGTCAGATAATAATAAATAATTAAACAAAACACTACTGGCGTTTTCGCCGATAAAAAACGCTTACTTTTATTTTTCTGGATCAAATACTTTACTTTTAATTGTATATTAATATAAAAAAAATTTACTTTAGTATTCGGACTTTATGAATATCATTTAAACAAAATCATACTCGTAAAACCACTTTATATTTATAAAATTTGAAGAAAAATAGTAGCTTCTTTTTTAATTTATTCCAAATTTGTAAGAATGGATTTTTTTAAATAAGAGCTGCATTTATAACAAGATTGTTTTCTTTATATTCACTAGAGATTTAATCTCTAAAAAATATATTATTGCTTCACCTTGATAAAATTTTTCTCTATTTCAAATTAAAATATAATGATTATACTTTAAGGCATCCGATTACAATAAATTTGTGAATTTTCCCAAAAATTGACAAATTTTTTTTATGATTTTATTTTATAGACAATTTTATTAGCTTTATAAAAATACCAAGTTTATTACTATCCGTTCACTAGAATAAAATCCGCAAGTGTTTTATTTGGAGCAGATGCCATTACTTTAAGTAGGATGTCATACTTTTTAAAACATATTTTACTCGAAATGTGTTTTTTTTTTCTTTTTGAAAATGCTCAAATGGGGACAGTGATTGCTAAAAAAATTTGAAAATAGTTAACTGAAATTTTTTGTGTATGTTCTGTATAATAGTAGAAGTATTTTATCCTTCAGATTTATCAATCACTGTTTTATTACAAAATTTACAGTCCCTTATGTAAATAAAATCACTGTTATTTTAAGCAATTTTATATCATAACTAAGATAAAGTGCTCTAGTATTTGCAAAATTTAAAATATTCCTTATCATGATGGTCGTTTCAAAAATAAATAATACACAACAATACATCAGAATTGAAAAATTGAAAATTTTTCATAATCTTTTGGTACAGAATGGGCCCCGTTTAGGTTATTTTTTTAATTCTTACCAATTTTTCCTCTTTTAGAAATATCAGTTTCTTTTTCTCTTTTTAATTTTAACACATTTTTCTTAAAATGTACTAAACAAATAAAAAGAACTACACAAAAAATCTCCATATCTCCATTTAAAAAAAAAAAGTCGCAAGTAGTCAGATACCTTTGATAATGTCGTAAGTGAATTCTATATCTTATTAATATCTTTGACAATGTCGTAAGTGAATTCTAAATTTATAAAATATCTATTGAAGGTTTTAAAAGAAAAATAATATGTGCAAAAGTAATGTCAGGACAAATTATTATACATTTTAATTTTTTTCTTCACAAGATAACGTTTTATGTGTCAAAAAAAAACATTATCACGAGACTTATACTTTTTTCTATCAATAAAAACGTGACCTTAATTTGGAAATAAGTATGACAGTGAAATGTCAAAGAGTTATCTTAACTCAACGCATTAAAATATCATGATCAATGAAACCAAGGATACAACTACATTTTTTTAAAACATCTTACGTAAATGCTTCCAATTTATTGACATATCGGTAATAAAAATTTCATAATGAGGTTTTTCATATCTTAAGACAGGAAGTAAGAGAAGAAGCAGAATCATTACAAATTGACTAATGTTCCAAAAGTAGAAGGTATTATATTTAGTCCGTGATTATTCTACGTAATTGAGTCTAAAAACTTTATTACAAAGAATGAAATGCTGTTTGCCAAACCTTCAATAATAATGTGAAATTTATGACATAGCTTACAGTTTAGATAAATTATGGCTTCGAAAAATATTGATAGTTAAACGAGTATAAGGTTACATAAAATACAGATATACAACAACAAAACCTTCCGATAATATTCGTATCCTAAACTCTTAAGAAAATTAAATGCCGCTAATATCTTAGTCATAGAGCATGCTTCTAAAATTGTCCTTTACATTGTAGAATATCTAAATAGATAATGACCGGTTTCATAGAATTTAGGACCTCACAAAAGCGTGGGAACAGGTGTAAAATTACAGAAATCTCTTTTTTATGACACATATAAAAAGTTTTGTTGAAATAACTCTGCTCTTATAGATTTTTTTTTTATTTCTACTAGTATGAATCATGATTACTGCAACACCCTTAGATTATTCCTATAAATATGGTTATTAAATTTTGAATACAATAAACACCGAATCATAGGATAATAAAAAAAAAATTGACTGAAATACTATCACGCTCATGCAGAGCAGTATTATAAATACTATTTTTTTTTAATATGAAGTATTTGTAAGATAGAATGTTAAAATGCCTAACTTTTATTTCAACATTCTTATGATTGCATTTGTGTTCTTCCTTCATGTCGTCAAATTTTATTTAGCACGAAATTGCTGTAACTGTATACAGTGTAGTCTCATTTTTGGTTTTTATTTTTTTTTTAAAATTTTAATCCCGATTTGTCTTTAGACTTTTAAAAGTCAATAAACTAGAAACAGTCAAGTACTAAAATTCATTGTGGCTGCATCACTTAATTCTGATTGATAGCTTGATTGATTGGTTGTTTAATAACCTCGCACTTTGAAGAAGCACTAGAATTATGTAACGGGTCTGTTCGCGAACCTGTACTTATCCTCTTGGGGTAAATATAATTCTTTTTAACTGTTGTTCAGTTGAAAACTTTCTCCCGAAGAAGAAGACTCAATTTGTTCAAATGAGTGGTTCTACTTAAGCATTGACTTTTAGACACTCGAAGTTAGTTGAAGTTAGTTTAGAGTCGTTTGGAGTTAGTCGAGAGTTAGTCCCCGACTAATTTCTGGAGGATCGAATATTTCTAACTGACTATTAAGTCATAAACAGAGATTTATAATAACGACTGGATCTCATACAACTAATAACAGAATTACAATCAATTAGACCGTAGATGTCCAAAGTGTTCTAAGGGCAAGTGAATTAGATCCGAAAAAATTTCCAACTCCTATTCCAACCAAACTCAATATTCTTATGTAAAATCCGACACTGATCACGAATACATGTAGCGCTTTTCAAAATTCCAATTAGATCAAAAGTTATTGCAATTATTATTTTTCACATTTTTTCCATATTTGGCTTATGTTTGGCATTTTAGTTCGGATTTTTTTAGATTTAGATATTCAAAAATTAAATATCCTTTTGTCCATGTGATTCTCTTATACTTAGTAGTCTTGTGCATTTTCTACCCTGAGTTGTTTCAAATTTAAGTTAGAGAAATAATAAATTGTAATTTGAACTGATTATGGCTGATCTTTACTCGAACCCGCAAAAATCAATAACCGCTGCGCGCGCAGGGTTATTACAACTATTGACGACGGATCTCGTTGTTTAGAATCTCTATCAAGTAATAATGAAGACACCTAAGTTGGAATTCTCCTCTTTGAACCACTCCAGACCAGCTCTTTTGCTTGATTACATTTAACGTACACCAGCTCCTATATTTAGCGATATTATGGTATCGTGTTTCGAATCCTTGACTCGACAGAAGCAACTCTTTCCACCAAGTTCACGTCATTCTGTTTTTATACTACCTAATGATACTCAACCGGAATTAGCTTTGTCTCGCCTTTAACCCTTATGTTCATTTGGGCTGATTCTACCCTGTACACGCTACCTGTTCGCACTTACCAAATGGAACTATTATGGACAGTCGATGTTGTTATATTCAACCAATACTTTTCTATGCCAATAAAGGTGTTGCACGATCACGTTTTTGCCAGAAACCTTGAAACACGTTTACATCCCTTCTACCCTGTGACCCAGCTAAAGATGTGGAAGGAACTAAAGGATCATACGACATGATGAATTTCAATTATTTTATTTATTACTATGAACAACTCAAATAAAAATAACCCTATGAATAAGATAATTCGATTCAGTAATAGAGCGAGAGAGAGAGACGAGATTAGCGTTTGGGGAGAATATGTTCAATACTGCCGCTCTACACCTTTAATATTATTTTACACAGAGCTTACGTATTTAACAACCGCACTATTAGTTTAATACTCTAGACATCAACTTAATTTAAGTTCACAGTACTTGAACTTAGGCAGTCTTCTATTTAATTCAAGTTGACTTTAACACTTCTAGTTAGCTAAACATATCACTTTCTTGTTATCTAAAATTCTGGCTTTCTTACTTTTTGTTTACGTATACACTTCACTGCCACTTCGTTAAATATTCAGTATTCACATCACTTCTCATCTAATCACAATTCACTAGCTCTCAAACACGTGCAGAAGGAATATATATATTAAAATTAATTTACATATCATGTTTTCTTCTTTTAGGAGAAGATTGGTTAAAATTCGTGGCCCAAAAGAATTCCCAAGAGGACTAGTAGAATGATGTGCATAGATCCTTCACACCCTCATATCGATGATATGTTAGTCATCATTGAAAAATTGAAGTAATACTATAATTTTGTAAATAAATCTCATAAATTGAGGTATCCGACTACTTGCGGAAAAATTTTTTTTAAAAATCGAGATATGGGAAGTTTTTGTGGTTTTTAGATTCTTTTTGGGCATTTTAAGAAAAATATGCTAAAATTAACAAGAGAAAAAGAAATTATTATTATTAGTAAAATGGGAAAAAATGGGTAAAAACAGACAAAAAATAACATAACATTCTATACCAAAAGTTTATGAACAAATTCGCAATTTTTCAATTCTGGTGTGTTGCTATGTTATTCATTTTTGAAATGACCTTCAGGATAAGAGATATTTTAATTTTTACCAAAACTAAAGAACTTTATCTTAGTTATTATATGAAATTGTTTAAAGAAAACTATGATTATTTTAACATAAGGACCTGTAAATTTTTTAATGAAACAGTGATTGATAAATCTGAAGGTTAAAAAACTTATACTGTTATACAGAACATACACAAAGAATTTCATTTCGTTATTTTCAAAACTGTTTTAGCAATTTTTGGTCCTGTTTGAGCATTTTAAAAAAAAACACACACACACATTTCGAGTAAAACGCGTTTTAAAGTATGATATTTTACTTGAAAAAATGGCATCTGCTTTTACTAACACACTTGTAGTTTTTGTTAAAGCGAACGGAAAATAATAAATTTGGTATTTTTATAAAAATGATAAGATGGCCTATAAAATAACTTCACGTATTTCTTCGCACACATGTTTATTATTCTAAAATTAAAATTTCTGTTAATAAAATCTTGATCAAACTAATTAAAGCTCAAATATTTTTTAAAACATAAATAAAAGAAACAGTTCATACATTCCATCCTCTCTAATCTTCATATTTTTGCTTTTTTATCAAATAATTTTTTATTACCGGCCCACAAAATTCAAAATTCAAATAAATCCCCTCGTTATATTTTTATGTTTAATTCTTTTCTCCGAATAAACGTAACAAACGATTCTTTTAAAAGAATTATTTTTTCGGAATATTCTGTGCTAAGTATTTTTATATAACATAATTAACTGAATTTAATAAGGAATTCTGAAAAAAATTAATTAGATTGAAAAAAAATAATTTCAAATAGGAAATATATTTATTTTTTTAATTAAAAAGAACATCTTAGAGATTAAGCAATCACAAAACTTACAATAAATAAGAAAATAATATATCTTCTCAAGTTTGAAATTATGCATAGATTGCTTGTTAAGAATTTCTTAATAATTTTTAATAATAATTTTCGTAATTCAGATACTTGTATTAGATTAATATCATTATTATTAACAACAGTTTCTTAGGAAAAAAAAACAGTAATTCATAAATACATAATGAAATCTAAAGTATTTCTTACTTTTTCAGAATTCTATTTGATTATGTTTCTTCTTAGAACCCAGGAAGAAAAAAGTACAACAGGCAAGTATGGCAGTAGTAAGTAGAAGGAAATGTGATCATATAATTTGAATGTTTCGACAAAGCTCATTCAAGTTTTTTTAAACACAGCGGATATCGATATTTATAGAAACATCGTTCAAAAAAGGCAGCTGATTCCCTGATCTCTATAATTCTTTTCAGAGAAAAAAAGGAACTTTTTTCCACATCAATTAAATACTAATGCATTCGATATCCGTTAGCCCTGAAGTTTTTTAAGTACCAGACAAAATGCAATGAGTTCTAAAAGATTACCTAGGATATTAGAAAATTAGAATTACTGTTAGAAAAAGGTTTGACTGGAGCTTATAAAATATTCATTCTAAACTCGATAACAGAAAAAAACGAAGCATCAAGAACGAATTGTTCGATAGAGACAAAAAATGGTGGGTAGAAAGATTATGTACAGAAAAGAAAATGATTAAAATATCAGAATAATTGCATGATTTATTTCAGAGTTACATAGTTACAAAGTAACGAGCTCAATAAGGTGTTCACCCATCTCTAGCCTGGATGCAAGCTGCCACACGGCATGGCATAGAGTGGTAAAGCACCCTGATGGTCTCCTGCTGTATTTCTTGCCAAATTTGCTTCAATTGTCGGGCCAGGTCATCGACATTCCCTGGTAGATGCAGTCGCCTTCCCATCATATCCCAGACATACTCGATTGCAAAGAGATCTAGCGATCTGGCTGGCCAAGGAAGTGTCTGAAATGCTGAAAGACAGTTCCTACAACACGCGCCGTATGTAGTCTGGCAATATCTTGCTGAAAAATAAGACTAGGGTACTGCAAAAGGAACGGTAGCAAAACAGTTCTCAGAATGTCGTCGACGTACCGTTGAAACTATACGTGTGCCTCTAATGACGACCAAAGGGTCCGGCTGTCAAAAGAAATGTTACTCTAGACCATAACTCCTGGTTGAGAGCCTGTGTGGCATGCAATATTGAAAGCAGAATTAGCGTCTCCAGACGTGTCTTCGATGATCGTCAGGACACAGTTGGAAGTGGAATTCGTCGCTAAAAACTATACACCCCCTCTAAGCCTGATTCCAACATGATCGAGCCAAGCACCACTATAATCTGGCTCGACAGTGTACATGTGTGAGTGGCAAGAGGTGTAGCGGTCGGTACGAGCATAAATTTTGCTCTATCAGCCGTCTGTGAATGGTCATGGTGGACACTCGTGTGAGGGTCGCACGTCTGATAGTTGATAACGATGAATCAGGCACTCTGTGACAGCTGATCTGACAATCAATCTGTGTAGATTGATTGTCAGATCAGCTGTCACAGACTCCTGATCTGCTGTAGTCCTGAGTTTACCGCTATTCTGAATGATGAAATCTGTCATTGTCCACCCATTCTTGCCAGCATCTTCTAATGGCTGCATCTCTTCGACCCATATGTTGAGCGATTCCCCGATTTGCCCAACCTGCCTCTTTCAATCCAATTATGGAACCTCTTTCAAACTCTGACAGTTGCTCGTAATAAGCTCGAATCCTGCGGCGAGGCATTTTTTCAGTCGTTGAAAGGTATCCTAAATAGCATTGCAACAGAAATTTAGACCATCAGATTGAATTGCATCTTATAGACTTTAGCTGAGTGCACAATTCTGATGCACTGCAGTTTCCGCTATTCATTCACTGGACGCCAAATTTTAATCATTTGCATGATCGGTACAAGTGTCTTTGTATATACAAAATTTCCTTACAATCGAGCAACTCCTTCTTGGGGCGTTTTTTTACTATTATTATTATTATTATTATTATTATTTAGAGTGTAAGTTAAATAATATAAATAATATTAAAAAGTTTTGTTTCATTTTAAATCTACCTAATGTTAGAGATCTCAATTTCGGCAATGTTTTAAACGGGGGAAACCTTTGACGCATGCACACTATATATATATATGTGTGTGTATGTATATTGTTACGAATTTTGTGTAATTAATACTTAATTTCATCTTAACATAATGTAAATAATTCATATCTAAATGTTTAATACATTAATTCTATTTTCTGTTGTATTTATTTTATAATAAAAATTGTAATATTCGTAAGCAACGCCATCCCTTACATTGTAATGGCGTTTCAATAAAAACTCGGGAAAATTTTGGTTCTACAGCCAATTAGGTATCATTTTTGGCAACCAAATTTAGCGACTCGGTGATCATTTTTGGTGACTTGGCTATTATATTGATTCTGTTACAAATCGCTGGAGAAATTTATTAGCATCACGATCTATGACGTAAGCAGATTTTTCGAGAAAGAGCTAGACGGCCACCGCACAGAATAGAAGTATTTTGCTGAAACTGAGTCAGTTTTACTTCAGATGTTGAAATATTGACTTGTCTACGGACGAGAGATTGCTTGCGAATAAACTTTAACACTGAATGCTTGTGTTTTTAAACACTGATAGTTTGTCTGAGCGCTGTAGAAGATGTGAAAATATTCTGTAATTTGCTAAGCAAATTTTAGTGCAGTATCCTGTACTTAAAGGATTGATTGTCCACGATAAGTTTGTCGTGGATTATATCCTCCCCTGAGATTATCATCTCCCCGTCTACCGTTAAATGTTTCTGGACGTGTAGGCGGATTAGAGAAATCAAGAGACATAGTTGCAAATCACTATATTTATTGATGCTTATTCATCACAGGAGGATGTAATATCACAATTCAAATTTAAGAGAAATAAAACACCGTGGAGTTTGAGAAGGAGTTACTACTAGCGGAACTACGGAATCGCGACTGAATCCACGAAAGATCAAACACGTACAATTACAGCTAAAACACGTACACATATTCACAATATTCTAAATCACTAACCTTATCCTTTTAACGTCGGTTGTTCCGTCGTGGTGATCAATTCCTTACAGGCTGGATAGGATTATAGATAAGGATCCCCACTCGGTGATGCGGAATCTTTTCCAATTTCAATCTACTGCTCTCCGGAGTAGCTCGTCACGTAACTGCTAACTAATACTGTCAACCACTGCGTGTTAATCTACCGATGTTTTAATTCATTTGACTTCACTCTCCTAACTCTTCACTTTACTTTTTTTGTTAACTCGCGAAACCCGAACTTATATAATGTATCTCATTTGCATAAATCACGCTTTGGCTCCCGGTGGAGATTGGTTGAAATAAATAAAACTTTAAAGAAATATTGAGGAGGTTAGTGGAAACCGTATAGCTCCGTCACAAGTTTTCATCGCTCCTAAAGAACTGCTTTGCTCTTTGATAGCATAAAGTCCACGAACCCCGATCTACTTAACAATATGTACAGGGAAAAAAGCGACTCGCAGAATCCCTCTTGCGGAAGTTTCAAACCTGCAGACTTGAAATTTAGCAAGCTTGTGTTTTTGTTAAATCTGCTTAGAACGAGTTTTTCTGAAATCAACTTGTAACGGGTACTATTCGGGTTCTTCTACTAATCCTCTTGGGGAAAATATTCTTTAACTGTGATTTTAGTTTAAAAACCGCCTTCCGCAGCGATGTCTTGATTTTATGCAAATATAACTATTATTTAAGTGCTTGTCGTTGAGTTTGAGAGGTTAATGGTTAATCATTGATCGTTAAGCGTGACATCCAAGTATTAGAAAATGTGAACAGCGACTGGTGTGTTGAGCTTCTTGAGATTAATAGTCAACGTAGAATCCCCCGGAATTGTTGAAGTAAACGACATCTGAGCTGACCGAGTGATCGTTCTTCGAGAATGATTAGAACAAAGAGTTTCGAATCCAGGTAAGTGAATTTCAACACATCCGATTAAGGGTTAGGATTATATATTTTCCCCAAATTATCTTTATAAAACTGTATATTTCATAAAGTGCTAAGGACTCAGTCTTCGTGACCTTGGGCGCTGAAGATCATAAGCACATGTTCCGGTCAGATGATCTGTCTGCCGTGAAATCTCTTGTGTTCAGTTCCTAAGCAGTCTTGGTACTTATTTATTGATCCACTGCAGGGATGAAAGGCTGAGTCGACCTTTCCCAGCCGGATATTTGAACCCCGGATCTGTGCTGTGGAAGCTCGGTACGCTACCACACAGACATTGGGCTTCAATAATTCAAACAGGTTAACAAAATATTGTTTATTCAAAAATACACTTGTAATATAAAAAATTTTATTTAATTTTGAAAAGTTATTTTAGGAATCTTATTACTTGAGCACCTTTACCCAATTATCAGATTTGAAATTTTTTTCTTAATTTTATAAGTAAACAATTACAAGCCTAATGGCAATTTTGAATGCAATGGAGAACACGTGTTTGGAGTGGAGTCCATTGTCAATTGAGTCCATCATTGTTAAGTCCATTGTATTGAGTCAAAAGTGATTTCATAGTCACAATGAGTGCTCTGGCTAGTCATATCGGACAATATACCGCCTTATAGACAAAATGCGTCATACGAATATGGCTGTCCAAAGGTCCTGGTAAAAACTATTGCTACAAGAAACTCATACGCGGACAGAAGACTTTGGAAAACCAAAGTGCAGAAATGTCAGGCATGATCAGTTGGAACAACAGGAACGATCTCCTTCCAGATCTTATCCCAGCTTCGAAGTTGGACTCTTATATTTCTCTTCATCAGGTGCCTCCGGATTTTCTTTCCTTCCCTATCAATACTTTCGAGGGCCCATCTGAGTGGGAAGTATACACTGACGGTTCCAAAATCGGTTCCGAGGTTGGTTTCGCCGTGTGTATTTTTTATCGGGGCTTTCCCTTTAAAACGTATCTTTTTAAAATTCAAAATTTCAATTCTGTTTTTCAGGCAGAGTTCTCTGCCATCGGCCTCTCTGTCTGTTGGGCAGTTCATCATAATACTAAAATTCACATTTATACTGATAGTTTCTCCTCTATTCTCTTTCTTAATAATCTTACAAATAAATCTAGCTATCTCAATTCTATTAAACTTAAATTGTTTCAATTCCGGAACTATTACAATCTTTACTGGGTCAAAGCTCATAACAATAACATCTATAATGATTACGCCGATTTTTGTGCAAAAAAGGCTGTTTATGATGGTGAAGTGTTTTCGGTCCCTGCTCCTCGCTCCTATCTCTCTAGTTCCTTAAATAAATTTGTCCTAGAGTCTTGGACCTCCTATTGGAATGATTGCAATACGGGGCTTAGGGTCAAACGCTTTTTTAAAAATCCTAACTTTAACATTCCTCCAATTTCTAAATATCTGGTCCATTTTCTAACTAATCATGGCCCTTTCCCCGCTTACTTGCACAGGTTCAATCTTCTTTCCTCTCCAAATTGCATTTGTGGGTCGCCCGGGGACGCCGACCATTACGTTTTCCACTGTCCCTTCACTGCCGATCATCATCTTGTTAATCCCAATCCAAATGCTCTTTCCCCTTGGGTTAACTCTGTTACAAATAATCGCACTATCCACAATAAATTAATTTCTTGCTTTGTGATTTCAAATTCCATTTGTGATAGGCTATCTTAAGCCCTCCTTTTCCTGTTTCTTGGCCTTCCTCTTGCTATCCCTTTTCATTTTTTTTTTCAAAAAATTAATTTGGTTTTCTCCCGACCATTTGCTGGATATCGTCATTTGGCCAATGTCTCCCTCCCCTCCCCCTTTCTTCTTTTTTGAATGACTGGTTTGCATTCCCTCTCTGTTGTTTTCATTGCCTTGGGGTGCAAAGCTTTTGGAGAGGGGAGGTCATTGGATATGGTGCCTCCCCTTTGGCACCCCCCTGCGTCTTTTGGAACGTCTTCCAGGATCCCACTCTGCTGCCGCTCCTGAACCGACCATTATTGCTCTTTCCAAAATATAACCAAAAAAAAATGTCTGGACCTCCGCTATCTTTTTCTTCCCCTTTCTCGAACTCCCTTTTAGGAGGGGTCTCCCCGCTTCTCTTATTACTTTTTTCATGTCTTTCCTGTCTCATTAGTTAGACAGCGTCGGTGTTTGTGTTGTGTTTGTGTATGTGTGTGTGTGGGGTTTTTTTTTTTTTTTTTTTTTTTTTTTTGTATTTGCAATGTTATACAAAATTGTAAAGCTTTCCATCTGTATTTCCCCTCTTTTCTCAAGAATTTTGTGGGGAGGGTCCCTCCTTCGGGACCACTTTGTACACTTTTTTGTTTTCTTTAATAAAGTTACATCTCGGAGGGTCGATTCACAGCTCGAAACCCCTTGGGTGGGCTTGATTCTCCCGAGTAAGTAAAGTAAAAAAGGCATGATCAGTTTCGACAACCAGAAGGCTCAAAGTAGCATCATATTCCACTATCCAACATGCAACCTTCATATCACCGTATGAATTTCCACCATTCACAAGGCTTATCTGTTGCAGGATTACGTCCACAGGGTTCTTAAGACATTGTCTTTTTACCCCTCCCCCCACCCCCCAACATCGACAGAATCGTCTAGAACAGAGGTTCTCAATATTTTTTGTCTCATAGACCCTCTTGACATATTTCTTGGTTTAAGGTAGACCCTACTTACCTAATATAGAATTTTTGAAAATTTATCAACTTAAATGACTTTGTGACAGCTGGTATAGAGCTCCTTACGTAAAAAGGTTTAATTTTCTAACTGTGCAATGCTTGTCGGTTTCTGCTTACCTCTAATCCCCCTTGTATATCCTCGAACCCGACTAAACGTGTGGGAAGAACTGAATAATCAGTCGACAAGATTCACTCTAATTATTATATTGATACAAAATATCAAGCAAGCACAATAATAATCCAATTAAGAAATTTGATCAGTATGCAGAGCGTGAAGGTGAAACTCGTTAGCCTGGGGATAATATTACGGACCCTCAACTGATTCCACGATAACTTAAACAAGCTCAATATAGACTACGTCGCGCACTAATAAGCTAAACTTCTATTTAAATAAGGATCACGAAGCCTGTACTTTTATGAGGTAGAATCCTACAGTTGAGACCTTGAATGCAATCCTTATCCAGTTTTAATCACCGTCGAGTGATCCACTTACTTAAATTACTTAATAAATTTGTACTTAATAAATTCACGGTCCTCTACTCACCAACTAACTCTCAAAACTCGAGAATACAGCTTTTATGTAATATACGTAATTTGCATAATCACGCTTTCTTCCTTCGGTGAAATTTGGTTGGTAAAATTATTGCCCAAGGGGTTAGTCATAGGTGCGTATAGATCCGTCCCAACTGTAGTGCACTGTTAAAAACTTAAGAAACACATATAAATTAATTTAATCTAAATTTAATTATTACATTAAATAACTGATTAACAAACAAGTGCTTTTACTGGGACGGATGAATTTGGTACTTCAACACAACAACCACTTCTTTTTTTTTTTTTTTAGTTTAGAAGATTTGCAACTGCGATGAGACTCCTTTTCACTAAAAAAAAGCAATTAAAAATTTTATCAAGATATTCCATAATTCGGGATAAATAACAGGTATATCTTTTCAAAGCCAAATTTGCGGACATCCGTTTCTAAACTTTTCTTTAAGGTGACAGAACACCTTTAAAATTCAATTTTTGGTCAAAATATCGATTTTTCGTTTTTGATCAAATATTAAAATTGAATCTTTTGTCTTTCTAAATCTGTTAAAATTTTGTTTCTATCTTAATTAGAAGCCAAGTTACAGCTTTTTAAATATTACTTGATCATGAATTTCTCTGACCGGAAATGCCTTTCTGCTAACCGGAAGTGGCCCAAATTGTTTGTTTACGTTTCTCTTTCATGGTATATGACATGAAATATGAAAATTAATATACAAATATTTAGTCAGAAATTAAAATAGAAAATATTTGAGAATAAATATAAATCTGGAAATACATTTTTCCTTTTTTTATGTATAAAATCTGGTAGCAAATTTGTTTAGTGACTTTGTTTACATATATGTTTGATTTTCATGCTGAAAGAATCGACAGCGTAGAAAGTTATTTAATAATTTTGTTCTGTTTTATTTTGGCTTGAAAATGGTTAAAAGTAATTCTAGAAAGCGCGTAAGAGACAATTTTATGGTAACAAATATAAAAAAATTTCCGAAAATAACACCTGTTCCTGAATGCACTGCTAGCTCTTCAAAATTGGGAAATGAGAGCTTGTCAACTGCAGAAGAAATGCCTGGTACTCTGTTTTGTAATAGAATCGTTGATCTTGAGCTTATTGTGGATGCGTTTTATCTCAACTTTGCTGCCCAAAATGTGTTTTGCTGAAAAAGTAGAGCTTTTTGAGGATTCCAGGTATGGATTATGCTCTCATTTTACACTAAAATGCAAATGCTGTGACTTTTTCTTTGCATTTACTTCATCAAAAAAAGTTGTAAATGCACCTGTCATAGATACCAGGCTAGTATATGGTATGCGGCAAATAGGCAAGGGTTTTGCTGGTGCATTTAAATTATGCTCAACATTAAATTTGCCTCGACTGAGACCAAAACTGCTTTCAAAAATCAGAAAGCAAAGCTTTTAAAAGTGGTTCAGGAAGTAGCTGAGGAATCCATGAAAACAGCTGCTACTGAAATTGTGGAGATAAAACAAAATCTTTCATCTGATTTTGTAAAATGTGGCATATCTGTGGATGGCACATGGCAGTGTAGAGGCTATACGTCTACCAATGGTTGTGTTGCTGCGATAGCAGTTGTTACTGGTAAGGTGTAAGACGTAGAAGTTATGTCGTCCTACTGCCCTACATGTAAGAGACTTCAGACTATGCCGAGAAACTCTGAATATGAGTCGTCAAAAGCTGACCACATATGTCAGTGTAACTTCACGGTATCTTCATAAAAAATGAAAATTGTGGGGGCTTCACGAATATTTCTTCGGTCAGAGAAAAACCGCGGACTTCAATACACTCAATATTATGGGGATGGTGACTCAAAAGCTTTTCATGAGTGTGAAAGACACTTATGGAATGAACAGTGTGACAAAGTTTGAGTGCATTGGCCATGTACAAAAGAGAGTGGGCTCGCGTGTAAGAAAGTTAAAAACGAAAACTAAAGGACTGTCTGGTAAAGGCAAATTAATTGATAATGTTATCGACCGACTTCAAAATTACTACGGAATTGCTGTACGCAGTAATGTCGGTAACTTAAATGCTATGCAGCAAAGTGTAATTGCTGCGTTATATCACTGTGCATCAAGTGATAAGAAAACGATGCATGGTCAATGCCCAATAGGGAAAGTCAGCTGGTGTTATTTTCACGGGGGTGGCAAATGGAACAAAATGAGCCACAATATATGCCGGTTTATCAAATGATGTTTTAAATAAAATTAAACCAGTATATTTAGACTATGCGACAAACACATATTAAGTAAGTGCTTACATGGACGCACGCAAAATGCAAATGAGTGTTTTAACGGAAAAGTTTGGCAAAGAGTACCGAAAGAAGTATTTGTTTCGCTCAAAACAATTAAATTTGGGTCGTATGATGCTATTATACACTTCAATGAGGTATTAAATGGGTGCCTCGAAGTTTTTAATAAGATGAATATTGAAAATCCTGGGGTGTTTGCCTTACGGGGATATAAACATTTAGATAAATGCGGAATCCGTGAATCAATTCATAACGCAGACCCCAAAACAAAGAAACATAGGAAAATTTTAAGAGCCCTTAAAAAGAAAAAAATTAGTTAAGTTTTACAAGTTAAAGATGGAGAGAATCATAAATCTGGTGCATTTTAATAAGAAAGTAAGTGTTTTTCTTGTAATCAGATTAGTTTAATGTTATTTTTGTCGTTTTCTCAAAATGAGTTTTTTTTACATTTTTTCTTACCGCATAACACAATATCTCAAAAAGTTATGCTTGGATGAAATAAAAATTTTATATATATGTTTTTTAAATACTAGTACAGCGAATAGACCTCTCTTAAGATTTTATGTTGAGTAGAAATTTTTTTATATGGCAATAAATTGAAAATTACAATAGATTTTAAAGAAAATTTTCAACGCTCAGAAGCTCGAAACACAATAGCTTCTCACGTAATGGTTATATTACCAAAATAAATGTCTATTCCCCAGATAAGATTGTATGTTATATTATTCAATTTACAAAATGCCAATATATTTATTTTATTTTCAGTTATCATGTTTTGCGTAAAGTGCTTATTTTTGCTTATTTTTTTTCATAAAAAGCCCCTTTCACAGTAAAAATGTATACTAATAAGACTTTACTTGGGTGTTTTTCTGATTTTAAAGATCCATAAGGTCATAAAATATGCAGTAACAGGAAAAATTCAGGTTAGTTCAAAAAATTTTCTTCGAAGGGGTTCTACTACCTTGATCTTCATTCGAGCCTATTCCTATCAATTTCTCTAGTAATCTGATATTTTTTTTTCAGTGTAACCATATGAATTCATTGCCTACAGAGATATTACCATAGTCAAAGAATTCTCAAACATAGTTTCAAAATCTGAATAAATAGCATTGAAATGTTGAACGTAGGTTAAAACTTTATTTTCCTGGCACATTTGCAGAAGTAATAACTAACAGCTAATCGACTCTTCAACGGTCAAAACAATACAAACTCAATTTTAGGGAGCGATTCCTATTTATAGGCTGCACGGATCTTTCGAGAAAGATCCGCTTGGGTCATATATCGTGATATTAATGTATCTCTCCAATAATTTCAGAAGCCTCCATTCGGTCACCAACTCGCCAAAATTGTCTCCAATATGGTCACCCAAAAGGATGCCAAATTGGCTTTACCGCCAAAAAATCGCCAAGTTTCCTTTGATTCGCCACTTTTTGTAAAAAACGGTGTTGTGCGAATATTACGATTTTAGCGTAAAATAACTAAAACAGAGAGTAATATTAACACGTATAACATCTAGATATAAAGTATTTACACTATTTTAAAGATTCACTACACCAAATTCGTAAAAATAATAACAATATTTTTTATCACTCATCTTAAAGTAATTAAATACAAAAAAAAACGTATCTGTCTTTAAAAGCTAAAATGTGTATTTATGACTTCTTGGAATTTGATAGTCAGAACTAGATGAGAAATATAGTGCGTGAGTGAATATTAACGTCGCACTGTTCAGCTACACGAGGGCTTTTGGCTACAGATTTCGTAATTTTGAACCATGGTCAAGTGACGAGGACGACACCTGATCTGGCAATCCCAACTAGTACACGTCACCTACAAGAGGACATTAAGCCTCGACAAATTTAGCGTGCATCGGTCCCCTGTATGTGGCGGATTTTCAGTTGCACCAGGACTCGAGCTCGCAACACTCCAGCGGATGCGAATTCATGAGCTGATCAAATTGATGAAATAATACATATCAACTATGATAGCGAAAGTAAATTTTAGAAAATTGATGAACATGAAACGTTTGAGTTGAAAGGAAAATTTTCAAATGCTACCTAAAGAACTCCATCAAGAAAAATATGATGTCATAAGTGTAGCACACTTCACCCAGTCGGAAAGACACAAGCAAGAAAAAGTTCAACATGCTATTTATCGATCCTCAAAGGACAATAAAACTACAATGGCTTTAAAAAAAATATGACTGTTTGTAATGCCTGTCGGTTCCTGCTTCCCTCTGAACCTACCCTCGACCCGGCTAAGTGTGTGGGAGAAACTGAATAATCAGTAGATAAGATTCACTCTATTTTATTGTCACCAAAATATCAAACAGACACAATAATAATCTAATTAAGATAACAGATCAGATAGCAGAGTGCGGTGGTGAGACTCGTTAGCATGGGGATAATAATATGGACCCTCAACTGATTCCACGATAACTTAAACAAGCTCAATATAAACTACGTCACGCACTAATAAGCTAAACTTCTATTTAGATAAGGATCACAATGCCTGTACTTTTATGAAGTCAAGTCCTACACTTGAGTCCTTGAAGGCGATTCTTATCCGGATTTAATCACCGTCGATTGATCCTTTCTCAAAAATCTTCAATTGATAAACTCCGATTGCACTTAATCATTTCACGATCCTTCACTCCCCAACTAACCAACTAGCTCCGTAAAACACGCTAATACAGAATTTATATAATATACCTAATTTGCATGATCACGCTTTCTTCACTCGAGGAAAGTTGGTTGAATTAATTATTTTCCTTAAAGAGTCCTGAAGGGGTTAGTAGAGCCGCGTATAGATCCGTCACAAGTTTTGCCTGCAAATAAGATTCCTGTAATGTTAGCGAAAAGTGTATGTAATTTATGTCCTTTATTTGAAAGCACACATCAAGCATACTTGAAACTTCTTGGTTTAGTTTGATTGATGTTTTTCTTGAAAGTATCAAAGAAAAATTGAAAAATTATTAAAAGTAGGTAAGTATACTTTCTCTTAATTAAATTATTCACTGGAATATTTATTTTTGTAGTATATAATAAATTAATTATTAAAAAAAAGGATTAGGGTGACTCAGTCACCCCGCGTGACCATTAACATTAGTATTGAGTGCACACCTGCTCCCGGGTTAAATGCCTAAGAGTTTTACGCAACTTTTAAAAAATAAACTATTATTGTATCACAAGACTAAGACCTCACATCTTAAGCGTCTGTGGGTAAAAGAAGGTAGCCTATTGAAACTAAGATAAAGTGTAATTGTGATATGCAACAATAGGATTCGTCCAAAAAGCTATTGTTTGCTCCGACTTCTTTAAGAAAAGATCCTTTCGTTTTGAGAAAGTGATCATTATGAGGACAAACACTTAAATAATTACGGAAGAAAGAGGCTTTAAGGGATTACCTAAAGAGGATTTGAGCATAGAAAATAGACTCTAGTGAATATTTGACTCTTATGGGAAAGCTATTTTGTATTTCTCTAACTAAATTTATTTGAGTCATTATGGAATTCATTACGTAATTTCTAATAGTAA
Organism: Trichonephila clavata; assembly: GCA_019973975.1. NCBI lineage: Eukaryota > Metazoa > Arthropoda > Arachnida > Araneae > Nephilidae > Trichonephila > Trichonephila clavata. The sequence continues at coordinate 21,548 of BMAO01021546.1, read as the reverse complement.
GAAACATTAAGGGTTGTTGTTGTTTTTTTTGATGTTGATAATGTATTACCATATTTATCATATTTTCAATAACCAAAATTTTATTTATATTCTTATAAGTATTTTACAATAATTTTCTGTATGTGGCTTGTATTTCTCTATTTTTAAGGAAATGTTTTGAAATATATTGTAAAATCGTCTGTTTTTGATTATTTGATCAATTTACTATAAGATATCTTTAAAAATTTCGTCTACAATTCAAATAATTTATTTGAACTTATGCATTATGTGTTTGTACTTTTGTAAATATAATACGGAAGTAAAACCTAAATAGTGCACAAGGCTACGGCCAACGACAGGCGTAAATCCAGCCCCTTGCCATAATAAATTTCGTGGGCCTGAATCTGACGTAGCCGAGATCAGGTGGCATAAGATACAACAAAAATAGAAATAATTATTTATAACGCCCCTTAATCGCTCGTAACTCCCCTTGGGGTTCGATTTTCGCAAAATCCGTTCTTAGTGGGTATCTACTCCATGAAAGGAACATGCCTGCCTAATTTCAAATCTGTAGGTTTAATAGTTCCGGAGATATCGTGATGAGTGAGTGAGTGTGAGTTGCTATTTCCCTTTATACATATAGTTTGTTGTGTATATAAGCAATAAAAATATATACTAATTAACTATAATTCTAAATAAGCAAAACGAGGATAAAAGTACAACCAGGCAGTATGGATTAGTTAGCCATTCCAAAGACAATAGCAAACTCTTTGTCTTTGGAACTAAGATTGTTAGGCCAAACATTATTTTCAAGCCTGCAAACCTTCTTCTGTAATTTGTCTATACTACTGGGTTGTAGGGAAAAGAAAGAGAAGTATGAATAAATCATAGTTAATAGATTAAATTAAACATGCTATTGCTATAATAATAAGTAAAATTATAACAAAAAGTATTTCTAATACTACTAACTTAATGCAGAGAAATTAAAATTATGTGAATATATAGTGCTATTAAAACTATTAATTACGCACTCACAATACATTACCATTTTAACTTTCCTCCGACACAGAAACATCTTCAAGTTTTCACGGGTCTATTCGGATTCTTCTTACTAACAGTCCTCTTGGGGAAAAATATATATGGATATTTAAAATTTAATCTATTGAAAGCCTTCCTTTGAAGAAGATGTGAGTGTGTAAATAAACACTTGTACTTAAAGATTAAACTTTAGAGTTAAAGAGAGTTATACATATATAGACTGCTACGGTTAACAGTGATTGATTAAACGTGAAGTGAGGCGTGGATATTTCGTAGCTGATTATTGTAATATTAAAGTTGACGATTTGTCAATTAGAAATCAAATTAGATTAGGTCGCTAAGAATTAGAAGATATTGCTTATAGATGTAAGAGATCTGATAATTTAAAGTCTTCTCGTATCTCTTCTACGTCGCTATTACTTTCCATATTTGGTATTTGGGTGCATCTGATAACTTTGGTTAATAGAATTTGTGTTGTTGTTCACATAACTGAGAATAAATTGAAGTTATTTTTGAATATGACATCTTCCTTCCAACCTTCCCACACTAAGGGATGACATAGCTCATCCCTTACAAAGTAGTACCTCATAAAAGTAAGAATTAATAAGTTTATAAAATCAATTATAATTTCGCTTTGTATACTTGAAACCCTAAATTATTTTTCAGGAAAATTACAGTTAATCACATTCAAAACAAGGCAATTACAAATTAAAGCATTTAATCGGTGGCGCCATCTTGTGAATGCACGCAGTAAAAAAAATAAAAACATCATAGTTAAAAAAAATATCCAAGCATATATGTATATCAATTCTAGCACATAATTTACCAGTTATTTATATATATATATATAATCAAGAATTATATTTTTATCTATTAAATCAAACTATATTTGTCTAACTCTTTCCTCTGTTAATGAAAGCTTCGTTTCTAGACTCAGATAGACACTTGATAAGACCTAGAAAAGGAAGTAGGTTGCGTAAGCATTCCTAGTAAAGTGTAAATGGAGCTTTAGTAGAATAACGGCGTGAGAAGAAAATTAAACATTTGATTACAGGAATTTTAAGATAAGTTCGGATACATTACGTTCATTGTCTCTAATAAAAGACAACGTATAAGTGTAAAAATTTTAGATAGGACTTTGTAATAGTGCTATAAGAATCTTTGTAATGATACTAGCAGAAAAGGAAATTATCTCTCATAAAAGTTGTTTGTGCTTTGGCTTTCGCAAAGTAAACTGTATCAACGGGGCTAATGAAAGATATAATGTTAGTTAAAAGCAGTTAAGTTTGAGATTACTATTATAGTTAGGTGTAAAAGAACTAATATCTTTAAATTTCTCTCTCTCATGAATACATATAATCTGGTATTCAAAAGTTAAGAAACAAACATGTTACCTCGAATTTCTTAATTACTACTGAGCCAAATTAAGAGGAATTTTGTATGAAAATATTAAATTTAAAAATGGATGACACATAAATTTAATGGTATTAACTCATGGTCAGGGACGTCTTAAGACTTCATGAGGACCTAACCCCCTACACAAAAGTAAGCCCTGGGTCCCTACAAAAATGTAGGCTCCACCTATAACCCTTAAAGTAGACAGTACATAGCATACGTTGCCAAGGGCTCGTGCAAAAAATAACACGAAACAGAGGTGGAGGACAAACTGGCTCGGCCGACTGCAGCTTGACTGAATGAATAATGAAGATATATGGTGGTAGGCCTAGGCCTATGCTTGGACGATGGTCATCACATGTAGCCAGTTGGAATATTGTCCGATACTCCCAGTTTTTTGGAGAATGACCGCTGAAATTATTCGAATTAAGGCTGAATTGAGAACGATACGAGGCCCTCATTGTGGCCGAGACCCTAGACCCAGTTGGCCCATGCCTAAAGGCATCCCTAATCATGGTTATGAATTATGTTTATGAAACCATGATAGTCCAAAAGGAATATATTAAGATGTCACTCGTGGTTGATTTAATATAAGATGTGATTGCCCCTGCAGCCTTCACAACAAACTCTCTTATGGCTTATGGGGCTGTTTACTGTATAGAGACAATCAATTCCATTTCTCCACCAAGGCATTTTTAGTTCCAGTAATGTTCTGGGAAAAGGTTATCAAGTTGTAGTATCCCAATATGACTTAGGGTATTCAGGTTGTGGGGATGTCGGCCTATTCGGCACCCCTCTCCCTCCGTCTTGCCTGGCTAAAGGTGTAGGGGAGAAACAAAGCATCACTAGCAACTTCCATAATAACAATTAATTTATTTATCTTCAAACACAATTAAGCAATACCAAGTGAAACTACAAAAGGAAACTCAAGGAGTGATGTATCAAGCGAGTTATCTTATCTCAATGCATAACTCAAAGTAAACCCGACTACGAGAACTAGACAAGGAGCACAAGCGTTAATGAACCGATAACTAAATCTAATTTCATCTATCTACCTCAATCTAATAATTTAATCTCTTCGCAATTACTTCCGTGACTTGTGCTATGTTTGTGAATGAAATATTCTAATATTCACACTTATGTAACACTGCAACAGCTTCCCGGATCCCGGATCCTTCTATATTACATCTACAAAACCTAGACTTTATATAGTGAAACTCATTTGAATATCATGGTTTCTTCTTGAAAGGCTGTGAATTAATGTGAATGCAAGCCTCAAAGTTTCCCCAAGAAGATTAATAGAAAAATGACGCGTATAGATCCGTCACAAGGTCTGTAGATCTGGCTGGCCATTTCATCCAATCCTCAATCTCAGGATATTCTTTGGCTATCCGAGTCCTATGGGAACGAGTGTTGTCGTCAGTAAAAATAAAATTGGCACCCTAACTGTCCCCACAGAAAAGCCTAACACAGGAATCTAATATCTAATCACTATACCTTAGACCAGTCAAGGTTCAAGGTCCTAAAAGGCATGTATTTCTGTGTGCCATCCAACATCCCACCAACCTAGACCATAACACCACTACCTTCATAGTGGTCTACTTCCACGATGTTGGAGTGATCGTACGGTTATCTTCATAAGTGTACGTGTCGAGACTCAATGTTCAGACTGGATCCCGAGTCGTCCGTGAAGAGAACACAGCCCCATTGCTCCAATGTCAAATGAAGACTAGAACAAGGGAAGTGATTCCACTACTGACTGAGACTCGAATAAATGATAAGAAGCTCACATAATAACCTATACCATATAAACTTTATTGTTTAAATACAAGATGGTACAAATAAAAGTGGCCCGGAGAACAAAGCTCCAGGTTACATAGAAACAATGGCAAAGGAAAAGAGATAGTTCGCTAACCTGCTTATAGCAGATGTTGAAAATAACCGTTATTCATCTCTTGGCACATTTGGACCCTCGTCAGCAAGTTGTGGAAGGAAGATCAAACCTGGACTATTGCAATCGTTGCTATCTCATCAGAACTTGAAGACAAAGAGGGTTGTTGCGATACACCTTAGACCGGAGAGTTCCCCGCAAAAAGTAATTGTACACTCACAGATCAGGTGACCTGAGTGGCAAGCAAGGGTCAAGACCAGACTGGCCTCTGTAAGAACTCTATCAGGAGTAATTGTATAAATGTGATCCATGGTTCGGAATTCGTCCGCATGTTCGACATGATATGCCTGTCTGTTGCGACAGGAGTACGATTGATTTGCTTGGACTCTAAAGTATTTTCGTATCAGCTGTATCCACGTTTTCTAGTGTTCGGATGCATTTCGGAATGATTTTGTCTTGATTAAAACAAATCTTGTCTGACCCCATTTTGTGACTAATCATTGCACGGCACTTTGTGACGGATCTTTCGACCATTTGGTGTGCGCGTCACATTCACATTCAGTCGTATCCACTCCTCCTGGCCCCTTTTGCTTGCCCCTCCCTGTGTATTAGAATTTACTTAAGGATTCAATTTTTAAATCTGTATTTTTAAATTTAGTTTACATAATACCCAGTTATATTTAATTTTTAATCTCAGAATCTATGATGAGGATGTATTATCCGATTTTCGGAACAGGAATTCCCTGACCTGACCACCATCGTGGGATGGCTCTATTTGCGATCTTTTCACTAACAGTTCTCTTGGAAAATTATTTTATTATAAAGATTCCTCCGAAGAAGAGAACGTGAGCATGCAAATTGTGACAACTATATATGGTCTAAACTTTCAGATTAGAAAAAGAGAGATAGGTTTGACTGAGATTAATCAAATTGAATGTGAAGCGTGGATATTTAGTGATTGGTAATTGCATTTCTTAAGGTGACGATCTATCACTTGATACTGAATCTAGATTAGATATGTATTGAATTAAGTAAGTGTGTTAAGAATTTAAAATCTTCTCATATCTCGCATACCTCGTCAATTGTAATCATATTTAGTAACTGGGTGCATCTCTAGACTTGGTTATTAAGTTTTGTGTTGTTGTTGATATAGACAATAAATTGATATTATTCTGAAATATGGCTAGTCTTCCTTCCGACCTCCCCACACTGAGGGAAGAGAGTGTGCTTCTATCACAATCGCTGATACAAATCGTCTGACTTCGTTGCTTGAATTTAATAAAAATGTATGACATTTCTTATGCATTTTCTCATTGGTAATTTTTTTTTCCAAAAACTTTTAAACATACAAGAAAATATTATAAAACGAAGAGAAAGTAAGAATTTTTTTAAAAAAATTTCAATATAATTCATTTTTTAAAGGGCTATAAGAGAAAAAAAAGTTAATTTTTTTCGCACATAAGTAGAGGGGCTACCATCCTTGCCTACCCCATTCATCATTACAGTTCAGTCTAATACTTTAAACTTATCGTCCTTGTAATTTTATTTTATACAAGCGCCAATGCACTGTATAATATGATATAGATAAAAAGTTTTTGGAATCAAATGTTATGTGGAAAGCCATTAAAAATTTCCTTCCGTCTATAAAATCTACTATTTTCAAGTGATTTATTATTAAAAAAAGAAATCAAATCTTAGGAAAGGTTATTGTCATTAATAAAAGGATCTAAAGTCATTTTTGTTTCAAATTTATTTGCCGACCCCTAATGAAATCATGACCAGGGTTTTGAGCAATCTTGATGCATAATATAATCCATCTCAAAACAAAACAAAAAATGAACAGAAAATCGTCTACAACGAATATCACAGTTAAGGTTATGACATATGAATTTATATAAACCATATATTTCGTGTCCCGAAATACTTTATCATACGTATTGGTGTACATTTGCGTAAATACTTACACTTAAAGAATTTTTTGGGCATCAATAACTCTGTCCAGAAATGAATTTATCATGAAAGGTGACCTTCACCACATGATAATTCTCGACGTCTGTGTGGTTCCAGTATTCAACAATATAAATGATAACAACAAGAATCGAGTTTTCGCATCCATCTTTGCAAAAGGCATTAAAAGAAGAATGAGAGAAATAACTGCCTTTGTCGATTTATCGCATATGATCATGATAAATATTGCTGAGGCGATCTTTCTATGACACACAATACCGTGTCGCATATGGCTTAATGCCAACTGAAGGTGAATCACCCGCGTTTTTGCTTAGGCTCTGTTCAGGATCAAGTAAGGAAGGGAAAGAAGAAATTATTTTAATCAGGATAGGCTTAATATTTTTCAAACTCTCCGAAATATATTTTTTATTTGATGAATGTTTGTTAGGAATAAATTGCCTCGGTTGTGGAACAAAAACGGAAATTGTTTGTTTGTGTTAATAAAAAAATGAGTATCGGTAAAATGATAATCTAGTACAGTAATTCCTAAAGTGATCTATATAGACCCTCAGAGATCTATGACAGCATGCAAGGGTCCACGTCAGCGAAAAAATAATTTGGAGGTCAATGAGCTGTAAATGGGGGTCTACGATAGTGACTCTCACTAAACCAGATCATGACTTCAATTTTAAAAGAAAATTTAATCAAGTAAAAACAAGATTTACCTGTTTATCAGATTTATTTACTAAATTTAATGCAGTTACAAGGACCGTCATTTCGGCGTTTCTTGCTATAGTTAAGCTAAGGAGTATAATATTGGAACTCCCAAATTTTCCTAGTTTCTCAATTTGTCACACACAATCTGCCAAGGAAAGGACGTTTTAACCTACGTTCAACAATTAAATGCCCTTTATTCAGATTTTGAAACTATGTTTGAGAATTCTTTGACACTATATATATATGGTTATACTACAGTAAGCAATTAATTAATATGGTCACATTGAAAGAAAAACAAATGTCATTTTACAAGAGGAACTAATCGAAATTGGCACTAAGAAGATCTTAAGTAAAATTTAGAAACGGATATCAGCAATTTTATAAGCACCAGAATGAACGAAGCACTAAATTCATCTCTCCCATTAAAAGTATTTGTTTGTTGCTCAGTTACTTTATGTAACAGTTATTGTAAGTATTAATTAAATTTTAATGTAATTAATTAATAGGAGTTTCTCAGGTTTTAAAAACTATACTTCACTACAGTTAGAAATTTAAATATTTTAAAGTAAGTATAACTTTATACCAACTGTCAGAATGACAATTTTTTTTAATTGAGAACATTTATAACCTTTGTGCACCACACAATGTATCACACGGGGGATTACAATACGAAGAAGGAAAGATTACGACACAAACATCCATGCCTTCTCCGGGATACGAACCCAGTCCCTACGGCATCACAGTCAGCGTCACTAACCACTATACAGGATGAACGGCAAAATGACATTTAAGTCGATAAATTTGAGAAAATTCATTATTAGGTAAGTAGGGGTCTACCCCAAGCCCCGAAAAACATGGCAAGGGGTCTATGAGACACAAAAATTTGAGAATCTCTGATCTAGTAGTTATAGTTAAAAAACATTATTTATACATTTATTTTTTTTGTTTATATTGTTACGAATTGTAGGTAATTAGTGCTTAATTCTATCTTAAAATAGTTTAAATAATCTAAATCGGCTTGTTCAAGAAATAATCTACCTAAATAAAAAAGAAATATATATATCTAAATAAGTTAAAATTACTTTTTGTGGTATTTGCGTATGATAAAAACTGTTTCATTCGCAAGTAAATTCCCTTAAATTATAATAGCGTTTCAATGGGAACTTGGCGAAATATTTGAGATACAGCCAAGTTGGCATCCTTTTGGCTACTTGGCGGACTATATATGGATGCTTCTCGAAACTTCTGGAGAAGTTCATGATGCCATAACCTATGACGTAAGTGGATTGTTCAAGAAAGTGGAAATTAACTGAGTAGATAATAAGAATAGCGGTCACTTCCTGAAACTGAAGTTACCCCTATTCAGCTGTTGAAGTGTTCACCGCGGTGTGTCTGCCTACGACGCAGTGGTTACTTGTGGATGGTCTTTAGCTTTTTATCCTGTATTTTTGGACACTGATAGTTGTGTCTGAGTGCTGTAGATGGCGTGAGAGCCTTTTGAATTTTTTTTCACGAGTTTTGCTGTTTTTCGATTTTAAGCACTGTTTTCTTCAATAAATTACATTGCTCCTGAAGAAATGGTACTGTTCTTTAGAGCTAATTAGTATAAAGATCACGAACCCGGCGATCTACGCAACAGTATTTCTGTACACATCCTACTCTTTTTATTTACATGGTAGATATATTTTTAGAAAAAGCGTGTAAAACTGACGAAGAAAAAAAATATACGATTTGTATAGTAAAAAAATAGGGTCTTTTTTCCGTGTTATTCGAAACCCGTGTAAGTTGAAATAAAGAAAGATTTTGATTCAAAAAGCGTGTGAAAAAATGATGTACTATCAGCCGAATAACTTTTTAGTATATGCATTTGTATGTATATTTAACTACATATTTATAACATAGTAACATAAAACATTACTTTCCAATTCCTTCCTGCATGTTTTAATTAATCATTGCAAGGAACTTGAATTCGAGTTAGTGAGAGGGTTAATGGAGGGAAGAAACATTGTAAAATCAAAAGCTTTATTTTACGCTAATTTAAAATATAACATGGTTGTAATTAGCAAATTGGCGCAAGGTAGCCCTATTAAATAATAATAAATACTTTTTCTATCTTATCTAGGTGATGTCAGGCAGCTGTCCTGAATCCAAATACATGTAGAGCTCGAAAAATGTACATTCAGACGCGCTGGAGCTCTTATTGTGAACCGTCTGTTTTCACGAATTTTCTCATTCACTTTTTCAACCAAACAATCATTGACAACAGAAGGCTTTGTCATGAACATTGGAGTGCCCATCATGATTTTCAAGCCCTCTTTCTCATTGCCTTGGACTGGACTGGGAAGATAACCTTGATAGACCACTTCTAGTACCGGCCTTCATTAAAGTCAATGGTTTCATTGATCTGGTATGATTTCGTCTGACCAAACAGCAGATTAATAAGAACAGCATCACTCAATGCGCTTTCACCGTAAATACTTACATGTGTCGTAGCCTATCACTACCCCTATGATTATTAACTCCCCTTCGAGTATTATCTAATTCTAGGTATGTTGGATTCTCTCTCAGGATTAATGACTACTTATTTAATAAATCAATCTTATTTATTGACCTTTCTTAATAGAGAAATACACAAATATTATTCAAACTTTAAGATCAACAAAGTACAGTGGAGTGCGAGAAGAATCTGATTATGAACGACGGAATCCTAACTGAATCCACGGAGAATAACGCATACAATCAAACTACGCATTTATATCTAATTTATGAAAACAACTGACCTGATACCTTTTCTTAAGGCAGGTTCTTCTTTATCTGGATTGCTTTAAGGGGCGGCTTCAATCTTAGCTATCTTTCCGTTCCGTCTCGAACTGGCTTTATGTATACCTTTTTGTAAATTCTTCTCCCGACGAATATGTTTCCACTAGCAAAACTACTCTCTCAATTCCCTCTTAATCAACCTCTTTCTCTTCATTTCATTTCTCCCTTTTATATCTTTTTCGAACTCGCTAAACCCGAAATTATCTCGTTTGCATAAGTCACACTTTTGGCTCTCGGCGGAGATTGGTTGAAATAAATAAAATATTTAAAGATTCGAGAGAAGGTTAGTGAAACGCGTAAGCACCCGTCACACATGTTCACGATGTATTTCAACTAGCTAAACATCCTTTGCGTTCAAAAAAAGGATCACAGAAAGCACTTCACACTCTGCGAGATCGACAATCGTCTTAAGCCTTTGAACGCTCACTAACACGAGTAAAAACAATAGAATGTAGCTGTAATAGCGCCATTAGACTGACAATCAACCAGAGACACATGTGCGCAAGCGCTAAACTGCAAAACTACTACTGAGGTTGCGGTGGAACGAAATGGTACTTAGTTTCCAAACAACTCGCCTCGTAGTTGTTTAAATAGAAGCAATTACACATTAAATTGCAACAATAATTTTAGTAATTGCTCTTAAACATTTCTGAAAATAACACACATTAATTTAAAATCTGAGGTAAACAAACTCCATTTTATAATCTCTCATTATACTTCAGTTTGTATTAATAATAAGAATCGATGTTCCAAGTTATTTATTAATCAGATTCCCCTGAAAGAAAGAAAATTATTACAAATGCAACGAAATAAATCTGACCAAAAAATTAATCTGAATATTTATGAATATGAAGCAAAAATGGTAAATAGAACTGTAAGAAATGTGAAGAGCAAATCCTCAATTGTCGCTTAAAGACTCTTAAATAGGAACTGCGAGACATTGTGTTTCAAAATTTGTCTAGGAACTCCTTGTGACAATTAAGTTGATGGAAGTCGATGCCGTAAGAAGGCCTTTCCTAATTTCATTAGGAATACGTTTCCGTTGAGAATTCTCACAATGTACTTAGAAACAGGATGTTTTGAATGACATTACTTAGCGATTAAGTCGATTGGAGGACAGACATTTGAAAACAACATGTAGAAACTAAAATTTTTGCTGTTCTTGAAGACGGATGTTCTCCTCTGCCCATCATTGGCTTGATTTTACATTTTTTTTCTAAATGGGCAATTTTTTTTTTCAAAATAGAGAATATATTCCCTATTTTATTGAAATATTAAAGATAGTTTTGCACAACAGATTGAAAATAGATAAAAAAAAATTTAAGAGTTTTAAAACTTGTTCCCTTTTTTTTTTTTTTTTTTTGAGAGAGAGAGAGAGAAGTATGAGAATTTTGGCGAATTAAAAATTCTCTAGTCTTATTTGTAACTATGTACTATCCGTGAGCTCTATTCTTTCTAACTCTGTTTTTTTTTTTTTTTTGGTCCAGCCAAATTGACACTTAAAACCCTTTTCGCGGGCCTTTCGTTTCGCTTTTGAATTTCTCACAGTTTTTTATGTTTCATTGACAATTAAAGAATAGCATTTAAGGAAATATATTTTACTTTGCCGAACTTCAAATTTACACTTAAATTTTAGGATTGGAAATAATATTTCCTAAGGAACTATTCACCGCCATAAAGAAAATTAAATGTAATGGTAATTATTTGCCATGAAAGATGAGAAGCTTGTTGTAATTCACAAGGGGACATCACATTCTGCACACATGTAGCGGGTCCTCTTTTCCTGTCCCTTTCTGCTACATTTCATACATTGTCTATACTTGGAAACCATTTTTGACATATGATTTCATACACTGGCTAAGCGTACATTATCCGGAACTACACATTTCTTTGCTTGAAAGCTAGCAGGTCGACCTTTCCTTTTTCTTGAGGAATGTCCGTCTATTAGCTGACGAGTTAATGCTATGCGGAACGTTAACTGGTCTGAACTTCTGTATCGTTTGTTCACTTGCCACAGTATGAAGCTATTTAGGAAGGAAAGGTCAATAAGAAAATAAAAGATACGATTTTACTGCTTATTTGGTATCTTCCTTTTCTTTGATCGAAGCGATCAACCCCTACCATGACATCGTTATATACAGCGACACCTTTTAGACAAACTACTTTTTTTTTTGTCCAATTTACGGATGTCATAATCGCTGATTAATCTTTCCATCGTTATAATAGCAAAACTAATACTATATTATAATGGATTTTGCGCTTCTCACAGATCATGCAAATGGGGATTAACCTTCCCAAGGCCCACGAAAGGGTTAAACCGGAACAACGCTACTCCAAAAATGAACGTCACTATTGTGATTTGTGTGTGATCACTAAGGAATTTTTGACCGATACACGTTGCTACGAATTTCTCGCAAAAAAATGACGTATTTCTCGTAATTTTAAACAGAATAAAAAATTTAATATTCTAATTTTTCTTTTTTTTTATTTCTTTTTTTTTTCTGAAAATACGTTGAAAACGAAATTTTATGTTCCGTACAATTAATAGAGGATTTCATTTATTTACAAGGATGTTTTGAAATGTTCCGAAATGAAATACAAAATAACAATTCACTTCATTCCAAATATTTATTTTATTTTTCAAAGTACTTTCCTCGTAGTCTTTTGCAATAATTTATGAGGTGGTGGCACATTTTTTCGTCAACTCAAATGCGAATTACCTTCCAAAATCTCACAACCATATTTAAACTCCTTAGTCCAACTGTCAAGAATTTATCTGAAGAAGCTAAGTCCCTGAGAGTATTCTGAAAATTGGTATAAACTCCATTTGTTGCGACATCTTTCTATATGAAGTACTTTATCAATGCTTGGAGATCCATTCTTTCCATCATCAAAAATCATTACAAGCATGGGAAGGAATTTTAGACATGGCATTCTCACCATATCACTCCACCCTGAACTGTAATATGACACGTATAACTTCGTGATAAGTGACTACTTTTCTCAGAATTCGATTGAGGTGACCTCTGTTGTTGATTCTGTGAACTTTTCACATCACTCACATAGTTTTTAGAAACTATTATACTTTTAAGTACAGAGGTAGAATTTTATATTGAATCGAAAGTTAAGAATTTTTGTAAAGCCTTTAAAATATTTTATAAGACGAACACTCATCAAGAAAAAAAAATTTTTTTAAATGTGTGCTTGAAAAATTTAAGATATTAAACTCAATTTCAATTGGATATTGAAAAATCCAATTGAAATTGAGCAGCGATATAAAAGTACTTTTTTTTCTTTGAATAAATAACTTCAGCACTGCGTTTTTTCTCTCTATCCCCCCTCCCGTTTGCAAATTGAAATGGTTCAAAAAACTTCAAAGATCCTTTTTAAATAAATCTGAAATATAAAAGAGCTCTTTAAGTGGATTTCTAATAGCTTTGAAATCAAACATGTTTGTGATTCTTACAATAAAATGTATTTTCTGTACTTATATTTAATATGAATGCAAAAAAAAAAAAAAAAAAATTTCCCTCAAAAATGCGTCTTTTAACAAAGAAACATTAAGGTGTGTTCCTGAAATTAAATATTGATATGAATTCGTCAGTAATATTTTTAATGCAAGCAAATCTCTGCGAATTTTTTTTTAAAAATAATACAGAATATGAATTATTTACTTTCACAGAAAATGCAAAATATTATTATTTCCATTCCAACTAAAGAAATTGTTCTTTCCTTCACCGGAATCAGGCTGCATTTAAAGCTTACCCAAATGCAGTCTCTGGAACAATTAGAAGATGCTACTGATAAAAGCAAATAACCTGTAAGAAACTTTTATTCTAGATTATTTCTACAGTAGTGTTTGTCTTTTTATTTCCTATGGAGAAAATGAGGCCTTGTTGAGAACGCGAATTTTCTGCTATGCTGTCGGCAGTCTTACACCTAACAAATCTAAAGGGAACCTCACAAAGTATTTCCTATAACAACAGGAATGTTTTTATTTAAAAATCAATAATTAAGAATTATCATGAAATAAAATAAACAGCAAAACAGAATGATTAAAACATTGCACTTTTATTCGAAAAGGTGTTGCTTAATTTTTATTATTTTATTTGTGCAAATCGTCTCTTTCCTATTGGAAAGACATACTACGTTTTTCTTGTTAAAATGTAAAATTTATAAACACAAACTTGAATTTTACACATTCCAGTAATCGTTTTTCATTTTGATTATCAAGACTTTCAGAATTCTTCACTGTTTTTCAGTTAATTTCTTCTTCTTGAATTTTTATCTGTGAAAGATATTAATAATAATTAAATTTAAGCATTCTCTTTCTCTTCCTCTCTCTCATTCACCCTATCCTTCCCTTCCTTTTCTCTCTCTTCCCTCTCTCAATCCTATCTCACTTCCCACTCTTCCTCTTCTATCTCTCCTTACCCTCTCTTTCCCCTTCATCCTTTTCCTTTTCTCCTCTCTTTTCTCTCATTATCCTTCTATCTTTTCCTTTTCTTCCTCTTCTCTCCCCCCTTTTCTGTATGGTAGATATCCTTCTTATCTTCAACAAGTAATATAAAAAAAAAATGTAAGTCAATTCCTACTTCGTTAGAAAAATGTACTGGTGCCATTTCAACTTCGACAGAAATAATGCAGCACTAATTTAAAAATTAAAAAAATATAATTAATTAATAAATTAGTATTTTGAAAAAACTCTATTAACATCAAGTGTCATCCACCCCAAGTTTTAAAAAATGTATTTGAACTTGGATGAACGAATATAAAGTATTTTATTAATAATTGAAAATTTGAACAAGATATATAAATATATATATATATATATATAGTATAGAGGAGAGAGTAAGCTTATAGTAGGAATTGAAAAACTGCAATAGACCTCAAATTGGCTGAATAATTTCCAATTTCAATTTAACTCTACAAAATTATGGATTGTATTAGAATTCTATTTCGAAAACTGCAGCTTACTTCCCATGAGTTGGGCAAACTAAATCTATCTACAATTATAATTCAAATTAACCAATTAGAAATGTGAATTTCTCAAATTTTCTAGGCTTCACTGACTATCAACACATTGACTATCAGTGAATATTCTACCAATGTTCATACAATCACACGTTTACCGTGCATAACAAAACTTTCTGTGCAATTCTCCTGGATTTTCTGCAGTTTCAATGGAAGTCTGTGGAATACATGCTGTATAGAGATGTACAAAAACAAGAGTTAGATAACAGTGTTTCTCATGGAACTTAAAATAGAAATAAAATGAATACAGTTCCAGTTGAAGTATTGTCTATATCTGTTATCCACTTAAAACTGAGAAAGATAGTTGACAATGCTGTAGTTCCACCATTAAGTGAATGTGAAACCTAAATATACCATTCTAGAGCATTGGACGTTAACACTAGAACGTCTGTCGGTGTCGATTGGGCACCGGAGCTTGTTAAGTTTGTTCCCCTTTACGGAATTTTGAAGGGAATTTAAAAACGTTTCGTGACTTTAAATCATTTTCCATGGTGATTACACAGAACAGGTTTTGTTGTTTTAGGTTAATTAGGAGAGATTTTACAACTAAATATACTTAGAACGTCCGCTGGTGTCATCTCGACACCAAGGCAATTTATCGTTATAAATAGTTGCCGTTCCGCAAAAGATAGTTCATTAAAAAGATGCCGTTAGGAAAACAAACTTCAGGGAAGTAATATCGCACATTTATTTGACCTTAAATGCAGTGTTATTGGGTTCACAGCGGAAATGAATCAGTTATACTAACATCGTTGTGTCAAAGTGTTTCGTTACATAGCATTCGCTTATCTGCTCATAAAAACATTTCAATCAATTTTTGAACCTTATGCACAGAAGACACCCTGAAACGATGACTCGTAGAAAAGGTCTAAGCCTTTCTGAAATTGTTAATTTGTTGGTAGAGCTTTCTGGGAATGAATCGGATGGTGGTGAGCTGTCTTGTTCTAATTTAGAATCCGATTAAGACATAAGATTGAGTGCAAGTGACTGTGAAGAATCTGAAGAAAGTGCAGATGAAATTGATAATATTCCAGTAACTCCTGATATATATGGTAGGGATGGTACAGAATGGATACCACAGTAATGTTCCTGTCAGATTTGCGACTCGAAATATTTTGCAACAAAGCAGTGGTCCAACAAGCTTCACGAAGCACAATGTCAACGTCAGTTTTTCACGATATAAAGAGCCATAATGTATGACAATTACATGGAATAATATTAAAAAGTAATATAATTAAACCCTATTGAACAGTAATCCTGCAATTATTTAGTTATAGCAATTATTTTATATATTTTATATCGAAGTATCAAAACGACACCGGTGGACGTTTAAGGCTAATCGAGGCCGCGGTAGCCAAGTGGTCTAGCATCGGATCATGGCTAGCGTGTCATGAGTTCGATCCCAGTACCACTGAAGACCGCCGTGTAGGGGAGAGATGCACGTTAAATCTGTCGAGAACTCAAATGTCCTCCCGTTGGTGTAGTGTGGTAGTTAGGAGAGGGGGATGCCAGCTCAGGTGTCATCCGCGTCACTTGACCATGGTTCGAAATTACGCGGACCGTCGCCAAAAGCCCTGTGTAGTGAACAGTGCGACGTAGATATTCACTCACTCACTCAGTTAAGGGAAATCGAAATCCTTGACGTTCTAGTGTTAAAGATTAAACTAAAAGAGGAAAATTCGAGGTTTTTATTCAATAAAGACATTTCGTTAACAAAAATAATGGGCAAAGAACACTTACGGTTTTCATAGAACCCCGTTGTCTCCTCATCTGGCCTCTATGAAGATGAGTGATCTCTAGAGGGCGCTTCTGCTACATTTACAGTTATTATAACAAGAGCAGTTATACGGAAATTATCATGTTACGCTTCTTCAAAATTACTTACCGTATGCTGCAGCATTTTTTGTGGCTTGTTTCATCATAGACTTGGTGGGCAAGGCTGGTGGAGTCGGTATACGACTTTTTTACTATAATTTGACTTTTTCTTCCTTTCGTTTTCGGTCAGGAGGTGATTTTTTTCTGTCGTGATATTCGTTTCGTTTTGTATCGGTTTGCTTTTTTCTTTCATTGGCCTCGTTTCGTTTCGAATTAACTCGGTTTCTTCCTTCTGTGGATTTGTGTCGTTTCCAATGTTCTTGCTTTTTTCTTTCCTCTTTTTTCTCTGATTCCTTTCCAAGAACACGAGCATAATTATCCCAATACCGATGAGGACCCGAAAAGGCCATAACAGATGGATGCCTTGACTCATGTTCGCTTTCATATTCAGTTTCCGATGACTCCAGTTGCGTCGAAATCTCGCTTTCTGAGGTATTTTTCCTTAAACATAGGCCCCATTTGTCAATATAGGATGTAATTGCTGAAGCTCTTAGATAACGCCTTGAAATCCTATGTAAACACGAAACAAATTCCAATTAAAAACAATTTACTCATTCAAAATTTATGAAAAATGCAGATCAATTATTTAAGGGTCAAAAAAATCAAATCTAATTTATTTTTTTTTACCTTAAATTATTCTTTATACAGCGTTTCTCAAATTGTGGGGGGCACCCCCCTAAGGGGGCGTGATGACTCTGATAGGGGGCGCGAGCATATTCAAAATCGAAAACAAAAGATTATTTTAAAAAATATTAATTTACTGAAAGTAAACAAAAAAAAATACATCTTGACATAATAAAACATAAAATACACATTTACAGATATAATACTTATAAATGTATCAGTACTATACAATGTATTTTATAAATAGTTTAACAAAACTAAGTTAAGAAAAGTTTAATTATTACTAGTTACCCCATGGGCTTGTATTAACACTTGATTATTCGTACGGTTTGTAATTAATCACTTAACTGAAGATTAAAGTTACACAATTCGCTCCCCAACGCCACCATTTTCTTAGATGCGTGAGGATTTACGTGGAAACCTACGTGTGATGTTTTTTAAGGGAGGGGGGAGCAAATCCTCTGAAATAAGTAATTCCTTCGCAAACACTGTCAAGGTTCTTTTTTTGTATTCCAAAACCTTTGGAATAATTTTAGGGATAGCACTGCACAGAAAGATCGTACTTCGGAAAGTCGTGAATATACGTCTAGAAAATAGTTTTAGGGATAGCACTGCACAGAAAAGATCGTACTTCGGAAAGTCGTATATATACGTCTAGAAAATTAATGTCTTGGCTCAGTGAGACGTTTATATACGCTGGTGTCACTTAAGAGGTTAAAGTCGTATTGTAGCCTTAGCGGTATAGTATTATTGAATTCAATACATTGTTATTGTGCATGGAGGGAGGCGTGATGAAAATTATGATTGAATATGGGGTCGCAAATGTTGAAAGTTTGAGAAGCACTGTGTTTATATATTTTTCTATAACCTCACAAAATTGAAAGCTCTAAACTTAAAAAACGCAAAATTATGATAGATTTTACGTTCGTTTTATTCATATCCTAAGGCAAATCTAAACTTAAACTTACTTATCTCAGAGAGAGAGATAATTAGTTTTTCTTCATTTAAAATACTAAAGCTTTTATTCTATTCTGCTTAATGCTTTGATTTTTTTTACTTATTGCTAATAGTACATGTAAAAAGGTTGGTATGCATTTTAAAATCAAAGCGATACATATTTTTTTAAAAATGATTAAACTCAGAATTTATACATTTTTTAAGGAATTTTGAATAAACAGTCATAAAAACAAGTATTGTACGAATGCCAATCATCTTATTGCAAAATCCATGCCAACTTTAATTAAACATAGTTTGAGGTACTTGTAAATCCAATTGCATGCGTGTACGTAAATTTTTGAAGGAGGAGCAGCATTTAAAATCACTTCACAAATTTTAAGTTTTTTCCTAAAAAAATTAAATAGCTAGCTTTTTATGACATTTTGAGCACAAAATCTTTTTACATAATATACACACATAGGAGACAACCAAAAAAATTTTGAGAATCCTTAAATTTGAAATTTTGTGTAAATCGTACCCTTTCGCCTTAAAATATTCTAATTTAAAATATATATATTTATCCGAAGATATGCAGATTACTTATTCCTGCATTTTATTCTCCCATATTAAAGCTGCTGTAGCCTAGTGGTCATGGTCACGAACTCGCAGACAGCGCTGTCGAGTCGCGGTTCGAGTCCTGGTTCGGTTCCACTGAAGAACCGTCCAGCATAGAGGGGTAAATGCAAGTTAAATCTGTCGTGGCTCTAAGTTTTCTTGTTGGCGTGATGTGGGAATTGGAAAAAAGGGGTTCTAGCTCAGGTGTTGTCCTCGTCATTTGGCCGTGGCTCAAAATTAGGATGCTGTCATCAATAGCCCTCTGCTGGTTGCGACGTAAATCAAAATCTTAAAAAAAAAAATTTGAATTGCTATTTTGATTAATTGACTGGATGTTTACTAACACCGCATTGGTGTAGCTATGCGAGGGCTATTGTCGACGAATCTCGTCAAACTGGATTTAGGAGAGGAAGTGGAAGCTTATGTATCGTCCTCGTCACTTCAGCGTGGCTCAAAATTATTAGATCCGTCCCAACACCCCTCGTTGTTACTTCAAAATGTGCCGTAAAAAATACTCACTTACAGTCTCATTTTAAATGGCAGTTATTTTGCAAACAAAAAAATTATGCTTCAGCTCTTATACGAATTTTAAAACTATTGTCCTCATATACAAGAAAAAAAAATTCCACCAAAGAGAATTCTTTCAAAAATTCACTGAAATGAATTCAAGGTCCGTTGATTGTTACAAGTAAGGATGGAGACAAAACTACTCATTGTAATATGAGCTTAATTTTAGGCCTTTTGAGGTTTTCCAAATTTAAGTAGAAGTTGTTTGAGCAGCCCGAGGGCTATTGAAGACGGACCTCGTCATTTTGAACCTCGGTTAAGCGACAAGAAGGAGGACACCTGAGCTGGTACCCCCCTCCTCCAAACTACCACATCACGCCAACGGGAGAACTTCGAGCCTTGGCAGATTTAGTGGGCATAAACCCCTCTACACGGCAGTGCTCAGTGGCACTGGGTCTCAAATCCGCGACACGACAACGCCCCCACGGTCTGCGACCCCGATCACTTCGCTGCCGTGGTCACATAATGTGTCTAGAAATGAGTGAATATTAACGTCGCACTATTCAACTATACTCTAATGCTTTTGGCAACGGCCTTCATAATTTTGAACCATGGTCAAGTAACGAGGGTGACACCTGAGATGACACCCCCTCTCCTAACTTCCACACCACTCTAACAGGAGGACGTTGAGCTTCGACAGATTTGCGTTCGGCCCTCTCTCAACGGCTGATGTTCAACGCTACAAGGCTTGAACTCATGACACTCCCGCCACGAAAAAAGCCATAATTTATTTTTTTTTATTCTAACTGTAGAGATTAAACTTTTTTTATTTTCATTTTACTATTTTATCCTCTGCTTTTCTTTTCTGTTCTTTTTTTAAATGAAGTAAACAGTTTTTAGGTGGGGAAAAACACGGCTTTCTTTTCCCAATAAACCGCGTAACAACGCGCGCCTGCGGGAAAAACAGTTGCACCCGGGAGGGGGGGGGAATTTCGTAACTTTTCCATGGCAGTTAAAGGTTTAAAACGTTCTTTGTTTGATTTAGATGGGTTTTTTTTAATATATAGAAGGCATCTCCCTTTTAATATGCAAAATGTATCTTGTTTTTTTTTTTCCTTTTTTTTTTTTTGACTTGTTTGAAATTTGTATTTATGTAAAAAATATAATTAGATGTTTATATTGTTTAATGATGCACACCATATACATACCCTAATGATAAATTTAAATGGCATTTCGAACAATGATGCCTATGGTACATTTTCGTTTTTACGTTAAACCATTATTAAACGTTGAAATATTTAAATATTATTAAATGCTCTTTCTAGTCATTATATAAATCAAAACTTTGTGTAAATTTTTTTACATTTATATTTTAACAGACGCACATTATGAGTAAAATGAAATGTAACTGATTTATGTTTTTTGAGGAAACATTCTTCTTTAATTTAAAAAGAAAAGCAAAATTCATACCAATATCTTACCACAATAACAGAACAATAATAAAGAAAACTGGCAACAGGATACCAATCAAAGTGCCGAAAAATACCGGAGCTGCAACTGAATAAAAGTATGATTTAAAAACGAGGGATTAAAAATTAAAGGCTTAGAAACTAGTGGTGAAAAATATTTCCTACTTTTATTAAAACTGACTAAATTTAAATAAATTTAAAGTGTCCTACGTTTAAGACTTTCCAAATTGTATTATTTTAATTGATTTCTTAATATACTGTATCGACAGAAAAAGCATTGTAATGTTAGAAGATAATAAGCCGATTGAAATAATATTATACTTTTATTACTTTTTTTGCTAAATTAATAATTATAGAATTTTTAATCTTATGTCTAGCAATCAATCATCTGTAAAAGAATGTAACGTTGGAAGATGTTTTAGGTGTTTTTCTTCATTTCATTTCAGTAAAAAATATCAGTAAATACTGTACCATTATTCTATTTTTAGAATAATTTGTACCGATCAAGCTAAAATGTTTGTTTGTTTTTTAATTTATGTATATACATAGGCTTCGAAAAACACATATTTAAGATTTTTTTTTTAAATAATACTTTTTTCAATGCTTGACACTAGATATGTAAAAATGGATAATAATAAATTATATAAGGCATTCTTGAAGTTTAATTCTAATTCTTTTTCAGAAAACAATTATTTTTTTCG